>VWZE01011783.1:136150-172534 GCA_013396675.1 Eubucco bourcierii
CACTGATTATTGTGCCTATTCTTCCTCTACCCATCAGCCAGGGATAACACAGTGTGTGGCTGCATTGAAGGAGCCAAACCAGGTGACCTTTGGGTCAGATTCCTGCTCAGTGGAGAAACACAAACATACATGGGTCTATTGCAGTGCCAATTGCAGGGCTTTTTGTGGCTCAGCAGGTGCACTTGAGGGACAGTGACATCTTCACTCTGAGAAATGACAGAGTAGCTCAGATAACCCTAAGCACAACATCAATTCCTAGCAACCTCCCCCATCCACCTATAGAAATAGAGGAAGAGGTGGGCCCAGAATGTCTGCACCTTGCCAGGGGGCACCTTTAGTGTCATGGTGGAAAGAAGTGAGATTTCCACTCGTGAAGCAGCAGATCACTCCAGTGCTGGCACAACACAATCTGTCTCATTGCTTTGGGAACTGCAGGCGCTTTGGGGCACAACTGCCATCATGATGCCTGACTTGACAGCAGCTCCAGCCTGAAATACCATCTCTATCGACTGCTCACCATGCACATACGAAATACCACAATGCCTCTTTTCTTTAGTTCATAATATGAACAGGCAAGACACTACATTTCATAAGTATACTGAGTTCATAATATGAACAGGCAAGACACTACATTTCATAAGTATACTGAGTTAATTTCCCCCCTTTGTTCTACTCTTTCAACACTGATTTCCACCGAATGCATTTTCTTCTTCTATTTGGTAGCTTTTAAACTAAGCTCTCCCCAGCTGATAGTATTGTGGAATTTTCTCTGCTCTGCCAAACTTCTGATTCTTTCATCTCTTGGTTCTTCTCTTTCAGTGACTCCAAAAAGCTATACAGGTTCACCCACTTGTTCCATTCCCATTTTTCCTTTCTTTTCCTAACTATGTCTTTTGGGCCATGCATTCACGACCAGGCAAAATCCCCATTGTTTTTCAGCAAACCTCAAGACAGAACCTAAGACAAAGGCACTCACAAAAAATGCTAGGATAGCGTCCTGGATGACAGATCCTCCCAGGGAAAGGATGCTCAGTGTCCCTGGGACAACACTGGTCTCAGGCCAGCAGCTTGAGAAAAGCCATATAATGCACTGTAACCCTGGAGAATTTGCTTCTCGGAGTAGTAACAAAGAAACAGTGCCATTACCAACTCGAAGAAACCTGCTGATATTCAGAGTGCTTTTAACAAGTCAATTAACTATAACTAATGCATTTCATGGCTGGCTCACTACATCTGCCCAGGACATTTTCAGAGAAGAAAGCCAACCTTTTTTTTTTTTTGTTAATGTTCTCTACTAAAGAAGGTAGGTGGGTATGTTGGTTTCATATGTGTTCTTTGTTTTGCAACCTGTATGATACTGGTTACACATTTCCATTGCTGCTTGAAGCTGTACCAAATACAAGACATCTCTATGGCTGCTCATATGTCATAAGTATGGATTCCTGGATTCAGGTATTCCCTACAGGAAAGACAGGAGACGGAGATACATCACTGTGGGCAAGCTGAGCCGGTGGACTGATAAATCTTTCTTCTGCCCCAGGAAGAATGTGCTGTCATACCTGAGGGGATTCTGGAAAAGGGAACTGGGTTTGTTTCCCAGTCCCATCTCTTTTAAGAAAACCCTCCTGGAGGAAACACCACTCTAGAAAGCACTTCCCTGGGTCATGTTTTGCATGTGTGGTCCAAAGCATATTGAATTGCACAGTAAGTGGGACTTCAGGAGGTAAACTACATCCAAGGAAAGCACAAGTGCATTTCTTCTGTACAGTTCAGGTAGTGTATGGTGCAGTTATGCTAAGATGGTTCCTGTTAAAAGGTTTAATTTTTGAGGGAGCTTCTGCATATTTGCAGCACCTACCAAAATGCAGGTCCTAATTCACAGCTACAGCTTCTGTGTTATGGACCAACTCATCATAAATAAGTGTTAACTTTCTTCTGTCAAAACACTGAGCTTAGGAAAAATTACGACTAAGTGATCTGTTGCCAATATCCTGTGTTTATTGGTTTCCACTCACCTTGGACAGTGAAATGAAGAAGTCAAATTAACTTTGTGCATAGTTACACAACTTGAGCTTGGAGTTTTACCCTGTGGGTTTCCAACAAGCCCTGAGCTCTGCCGGGCAAGGTCCTGCATGCTCAAGGAGGTGGTTCCTGTCTCCCAAACAGCTTTGATCTCAAGACAAGGCAGAGCTGGGTTTTTTAAGTGCACTATGAAAGTACCTCTAGGGGTATCCAGCTCCAGCACAAAAGCATTTCATCTGGATTTCCAGCATGGCAGGGGAATGGTTATGTTTCAAATACGGGCATGAATAATTCAGTTTTCATTAATTTGCCTGACTTCAGAAGGACTCCTGCTGATTTCAGCCTGATAAACTGTCTTCCTTTCTAACCACTACTGCTTTGAGAGAAAAGGCAACGGCCCTTAGGAGAATTCTCTGACCTGGGGCAGGGAGAGGGTGCTGCAGGGCAGTAGTTTCAGCCCCCAAGGTAAGTCTCTCCAGTTCTGTATACTGAGTTTTGGTGGGTGCTTAATAGCAGGTGCTTGGGACACAGCCATGGGTGCAGATGGGCACAGGAACCAGAAGCGCCACTGCTGAGGAGGGCAGGATTTGTCCCTTCTCCCCAGCTCACTTCCAGCCACAGGATCCTCTCTCTCACTCGCAACATACCTGACATTTGTCTGACCGCGAGCGAAACTGGTTGATCTCGTTCACCTACCCCCAAAATCAACTTTTCTGCTGTTTCAGGTAATCCAACCGCATCGCCATACCCCGAGTGGGCTGCATGTTGGCTGCCTGCGCCTGGCCTTACGAAATAACTCCCATGGAATAGCAACTAATTCCTTCCTCTGGATCGTCTGCACAGCCCCGCACAACGCTGCTGTCTGTCCCGTTTCGCTGCTCGCCGCAGGCGCCGGAGGGAGAGGTAGACGCCACCGAGCTCTTCATCAGGAGGCTACCAGCGCCCTCTGCCGGCGCCTCTGTTCCCTGCAAAATCATCGCCATGGCCTGGAGCTGCCAGGCTGACAGCCTCAGCTGCAACAGCTGCCTGTGCTTCTCACCCATGCCCTGGGGACAGCAGCATGGGCGACGTGCGCAATCCCGTGACTGAGCTAAGATTTCAGCCCGAGGCTGTGCACTCTAACCGTTTTCATCTCCCTCTCTGTGCCACCCTGCCTACCTCTTTTCCTGTCAGCCTCACCTGCAGTGTGGGTATTCCTGATTGCCCCTTTCCCACCTTCAGGTCCCCTGAGAAAAGTGTTTTGGTGTTGTCTGGGGTTTGGATTTGGGTTTGGTTTGGTGGGTTTTTTTTTTTTGTTGTTTATTTGGTTTGGGTTTGGGTTTGGGTTTTTTTCGCATTGCAAATCTGACGAATAGTATTTTTTGCACAAAGTGCAAAAACAGGCAGGAGGTTGGTGGGAAAGGTTGGCAGGATAGCCCTTGGAGTCAGAGGAGAAAAAAAGGCTTGATGGTAGAGGAAACCAAGGTGAGACATTACATTAGGAATTTGGTAGATTTTTAAGTGGATGGGATTTTTAAGGGAAGCAAAGGATTTTTAAGGACCTTTTCTGAACCCACAGTGGCTTGGAGTCCAGGGAGCAGTGAGGTATCACCTTGGTGATAGTCACCACATTCTCCTCACCCACAGTCATGTTTGTGCCTGGCACGTGGGGAACCTAACATAAATCACCAGCAGCATCCACTCCAAACTTTTCAGTTCACTCCAAGGGAGACAGCTCTCCATCTCTCTGGAGGTACTGAGGACACCAAGAGAACCCCAATTCTTATGTTATTTTACAGCATCCCTGAGCACGTTCCAATGGATGCTTCACATCCAACCACCTTTACACTTCCTCACTGTGCATGAGGCATGGTTCCTGTCTGCATGATGCCCACATGGCCCTAATGGACTGACATCCATCCAAGGACACCAGAATGGAGCTCAGCTAGTATGACTGAAAGGAGTGGCCCTTCAGCCAGAATGAAAACCTGCAAGCTCTACATGCTTATAACAGATGATACCTAGAAGGGGCTGCTTGTTCAACAGAGAAAAAACACCATTGCCATCATTTGACCCTCCTGTTTCCTCTTCAGTGAGATGATTTCCTTTTATTTGCAAATATGAATGAAATAAGCTTCAAAACAGCTCAGCAAAGCTTAAGTCTCATTAGCCTCCTTTTAAAAAAGAGTGGGATGTGAGTGGAAAGTTGAGAGTGCAGCACCCTGGAATAAAGCCACAGAAAAGGATAAAAGACACCAAGACAAAGACTAAGAGAGAGACTAAGACCTTCATTCTGTCAATTCTGAACTTCTTAGCATGTGTGTTTACTGCTTAGGTGTTGTCCATGCCTAGATTTTACATAGATAATTCAAGCACACATGTCAAGCCTTGCGCATACAGAAATTCTCTCACATTCAGTTTTCATTTTCCCTTTTCTCACCTCACTCATTTTCTGTCATCTCGCTGCACAAAACCCAGGACATAGTCCATGAAATTAAACAACAAGAATTAATGACCAACCTTTAGAGCAAAAAGATTATCATTTATCTGCCAGACACTCGACCCACAGGGTTCACCACCTCCAAGGACAAATCTGACATGGTAGCTCGATTCTGAAAATAAACGGACTGTTTCCCTGCCCGGTAGTATCACTGCTAGCTCACAAGCCTAGGACCACCCATTTATTACATGGGCCTGGGTCTGCATGCTTTTTTAGCAAAAATCATTTCTTCTGAGGAATGAGTCATATACACAAAGACCACGATGACATTTAACAAGCTAGTCAGTAAATTATAAAGTGCAACATACAAATCTCTCTAAACTGCTAGACTGAGTCATCCTGACGGGTAGATTTATCACAGCACATCCAAAGTTTCTAATGCTAGCACTAACTGCACGAAATAAAGGTTTGCCATTGCCTTCCACTGAGTCAGCTGAAGCTCTTAGAAGTGTGTGCCTCACATAGCAAGCTAAAGCTGCGTCAGTGACTTTACATCTGGTCAGCAGCTGGTAGAAAGTGCCACAAGAGTTGAAACTGAGGCCGGTGTTGTTCAGTATCTTCATGGCAACCTGGGTGATGTGACAAAATGTGCTCTCAGCAGATTCGCGAGTGGTATTAAATTAGGGTAAGTGGCTGACGTGCTAAATGATGGAGCTTCAATCCAGAAGCATCTGGAGAAATTTATGGATTAGGCAACCAGAGGCATCCTGCAGCTCAGCAGTGAGAAGCATGAGTCCTGCCTCTGGGGTGGAATAACCCTATGAGTCAGCACAGGCTGGAAACTGACTGGCTGAAAGGAGCTGGAGTTCTCCATGGTGACCCAGATAAGAACTGCAGCCAGCAGATCAAGGGACATGAGTCATCCTCTGTGCTGGACGCCTGTGAGGGAACATGTAGAATGTGGTACCAAATTTTCTGACCCCCTACAAGCTCAAAAAGGAGTGGAAGAACTGGAGAGTGTCCAGCAGAGAGCTCCTAAGATGGTCAGAGACCTAGAGAATGTCACCTACTTGAGGAAGCTGAGGAAATTTGGCTTGCTGAGTCTGCCAAAAAGAAAGATAAGAGGTAATTTAATAATAACCTACAACTCTACAAAAGGCAAGTTACAAAAACGATGAAGCTAGCCTCTTTGGCAGTAGCAGAGGATACAACGAAGGGCAACAGCCACAAGCTGTGACTTGAAAGGCTGGAATTCAGGAAAATTTCTTTATCAGGAGGGCAGTGCAGAGAGCTGGTGGGCTCTCTATCCTTAGTGTTTCCAAAGACTTGGTGAGACAGTCACTGGTGACCTGATCTACTGCAGAGAATAGTCTGGTCCAAGGAGAGAGTTGGACTAGAGACCTCCAGAGGTCAGTTACGACCCACACATCAGTGGTTTATGATTCTCAGATTTGGTTGTATTTATTTCACCCCTGAAAACAGAATGTCTACAATCCCCCCAGCATAATGACCTAGAGGGCAAGTTAGCACGGCTGAGAGAATCCCTTGAGGCCTTGATTATTCCCTGTGTCCCAGGAAAGAGCAGGAGAGACTGACTAGCAAACTCTCTGTATAGGCAGTGAACTGGTAAGATAAACCCTGATAATCCAAGCAAATGAAGTGTATTTCCATGCAGAGGAAAAGTAAAACGATTACAGATTCTGCTGCGTCTCATCCAAGAGGAAATTTCTCCTCAGATGATGATCATTTAAACTTGGGTATATAAGCAAGGTTTATCAGCAAATTACCAAAGAAGGCTTTTATGTACCCTCTGAAACAATGGACTATCCTTGACTGTCTCCAGGTGTAGCTTATCTCTGATGCTTCTGAGGAAGTCAGGAAAAAAACGAGAATGCATTCAACTTTGTATACCAAGTTGGTCATGTTTCTGTCTGGTGGTTGCAGGTTACCAGTTGAAGTATGGAATTAAATTACACTCAGGGTTTTGAGGTGAAGTATAAATCTTATGATTAACTTGAGGGCAATGCTTATAGTCTAGTTGTCCTCAGAGCCTGTGAAGGAAGTGACTAGACAGAGGTCACAAGGATCCAGAACTTCAGAGACAAAAGCAACATGACCTTATAGTGCAACCTGTGCACACAATGGCAGCTATAGAGCTCTGCCTATCATCACATTTGTTACTGTGCTGTAGGTATGGACAGTAAGGACATGCTGCCTCTTCCTGACACTTACTATCTTCATAAGTGATCTGGATGATAGGATCAAGTATATCCTGATGAAGTTTGGTGATGACACCAAACTGAGTGGGCAAGTACACACTTCAAAAGCAAAAACCACCCTGCAGGAAGACCTGGATAGATTGGAAGAGTGGGCTAAGAAGAACCTTATGAAGTTCCACGAGGACAAGTATAAGGTATTTCACCTTGGGAAACATAATCCAGGAGTACAGACATCATTATCCCAGTCTGCTCAGCATTGGTCAGGCCACATCTGGAATACTTTGTCCAGTTTCGGTCTCTGCTGTACAAAAACACTATGGGCAGGCTGGAGGGGGCCCACTGAAGGACCACAAAGATGATCAACTGATTGGGGAGCTGCTATATGAGGATAGACTGAGAGAACTGGGTTTGTTCAGCCTTGAGAAAAGAAGACTTAGGAGAGACCTTATTACTGTGTTTCAGTGTGTAAAGAAGATGGACCCTCTCTTTTAATAAGGCATGAGGTGGAAAAGATGAGGGGTAATGGGTACAAGTTACTCCTGGAGAGATTCTTATGGACGCTAGAGGAATTTTTTTTGCAATGAGAACAATGAGCCACTGGAACAATCTCCCCATGGAAGTGGTGGAGTTCCCAACACTGGGCACTTTTAAGATTTGGCTAGACAGGATTCTAGACCAACTAATCTTGTCCAGACTGTGCTTTTTGCTAAAAAAAAATTGAACCAGATGATCCTTGAGATATCTTCCAACTCGGTATTCTAAGATTTTACTGCAAATGTCTGAAGAAGGAAAGAGAGATTCTAATTTGCATCTGCTGGAGCTGAAATAGATAAGCAATCATTTTGAAAAATGAGTGCATGCACATGTAAGCGCCCACGCATGTAGTTAAACCTTTCATCCAAGGAGAGATTAGCCTGATGTTGATTGTTTTTCTTCATGCAGTAAAATTTCTATTAAATTGTTTTTCTTGGATAAAAAACAGAAACAACCACGTCAACTCACTTCATTTTAATGTCCATTTTATTGTAATTATCTTGCCTTTCTCTAAGCTTTCAGCATCTTGTTTTGGCATTCTAAACACCTCTGCTTGCAAACTCTAGGCAACATAAACTAAAAGAACATCTTGTTACAGTAGTATTTGTAGAAAATGAGATTTATACAGAATATGATACCTGCAGCCTTTAAGCTCCACTAAATGTATATACAAACCACTAACATACAAAGGCTACTTACCCAAAGTGTTAAACCTTCAAATGTTCATCATTATTGTTTGTATGTCACAGGTGCTCAGAAAGAAATGATAGGCTGCATGATAAGGTGCTTGAGTGGACCTTGGCAGGAACAGTCACATTCTCCACACATTTCCCATGTGACTTTGAGCAATTCACTTAATCCTTTCATCTTCTCATCATCTGTATTATACTACACCCATAATATCAAACTGTCAATACCTGCTGTTCCACAAGAATAATGTGCAGACAATAACAACCCTGATTCTACTTAAGTGCACAAGGATAAAGCCTAAAACCACAAGTGCTGTGCATGTCTAAGCTTTAGATGTCTTTAAATTCCCACTCTTTGGATATGGACTGCAGAGCATCAGAACAGCACAGTCCCATGTGGTAAACTACACAAATATGTGAAGGAGATAGATACTGTTTTAAAGAAATTCTAATCAGAGAAATAATATCTTAATTTTTAAATTAGTAGCTGAGATGGAGCTCCTTTAAGAAGCTTACCTGACATCAGATGATGAGCCTAGGAAAGTTATGCGATGTTAACCCAGAGCTCCTAAACTCATCAGTCTTTAAAGTATACAGTGTACAGGGAGGAAAGACAAGGTGACATCTTGAGAATTTTTCATTGTCATAGGATTCAGAAAGGAAAACTGTAGAATGAGATTGTAATAAGATATACAGCTCTGAGATGCACCGCAAGAATCCTGGAGGATCAAGTGACCCTGTTCCAGGCAGCAGTGTTATGTTCAGAAACGTGGAAGGAACGTTGACCTGAAAAACGTTCAGTACTTTGAGACACAAGATGACATTTTGGGGACCAACACCTGTTTTTAATCTATGGCACGACAGGTCCTGTGTAGGAAAAATCTGGACAAATGGAAAGAAAATAGCATGTAATATCCTTTTCCCCTCTAGAACAAGAGGAAAAAGTTTGAGCCCTAGAGTGTTGTGAAACAACAGCCACTGCAGTATGTTAGGTGTGAATGAGAACAGAGTCTATGACTATTACTTTTTTGTGCTATAGCTTTAGAATCATGGAAATTGGTAGTAGTGGCTGTGATGGAAAGTCTGATGTGGCTGTGGTGTGTGGCTGTCATGGAGATCATGAGATCTCACCACCTTCCCACACCCTGCTCCAGTATTGCACTGTGGTGCAATGGTGGAGAAACTTTCCTGAAGTCCATCCTGAACATCTCAAACAATAACTTGTGGGCAGTGTCCCTAGCAGCTGCCACTAAGAGCCTATCTCCGCTGTTTTCACAACTCCCTGCTGAGCAGTAGAGCCCGATATTGGATGCAGTATTTCAGGTGTGTTTGCACCAGTGTGGAATCAAAAGAGATGGAATATTTCTTTGATCCGTGAGCCACAGTTTTCCCACTCTGGTCCAGTATGTGGTTTCTTTAATTCACAATGAGAGTGTCTTGCTACCACATATGCTGTCACAAGAGAAATTGTCTCTGGGGGAATTACAGGAAAGGCATTAGGTAGCTGTTGATACTTCCTGGATATCCAGGAATGAAAGGATATCCATTCCTGGTGAGGCCACAGGTGACATTACTCACATACCAGAGGAAAAGTGCATTCTCAATCCAGTAAACTAGCAAAGATTTAAAGTATTACTTAATTCGTATCAGAGGTTTTTCTGTGGGGTTTCTGAGACAAACAGCTTGTGACTGTGCAGCTGGGACTGGAAGGAGCAATGGAAAATTACAGTCCAGAGTGAATACCTCAGTAGAAAAGGGTTGGTTGGTTTTTTTTGTTGTTGTTGTGAACATGGCGTGCCCATGCTTAATTTATTTGAGAAGATTTGTGGTCATAGTGGGTGGAATTAGGTGCAAATAATTAAAGGCATCGCCAGGAATGGTTTAAGGTCATAGTGTGCTATAGGAGTAATATTTTATTTTCAGGCTGTTCTTGCCCATGGCCTTGAAATGTAAGAGCTAAGATTTTGACAAACAGCTCTTCTTGGGATAGAAAATGCAACAGTACATATTCCTTTGGAATCTGTATGTAATCTGCCAAGGCAGAGCTGAAAATGAGGAAGACATGTCCTGAAAATGTTAAGAAAATATGAGGAGTATGAGCTCTAGTCCCTTTCAGACAGACATTTTAGCAACACTTTCATTCTACTTGGGCTCCCTTACAGAAGAATATTTTCTGAGCCTTGAAAAGCAACGTGCTGGGATAAACTGTGACAGGTAGGCAGCCATAGGCCAGGAGGATGTTATCTCAATTTGCATCCTTGGTGGTTGGAGCAACTTCCAGGAACAACTGGAGATGTAAAGTTAATCTCTGTAAAAACCGAGGGTGCCACTTGAAGCGAACCAGTGGGAAATAAAGAATGATGCCACTGAAAATGAACAGGACAATGTAGAGGATCTCAATTTGTGGTTGATCAATGATGGGAGCTAAGACCAGGTACACAGCTGCCATCAGCACAATGATTGGGATGATAATTGGGACCTGTGAAAACAAAACAGCAGTGTAAAACTCACATAATCCTGGGCCACTGTGGGCTTGGACATCCCTGAAAGTTCTGCAGAAGGCTTTTCAGATAAAACCCTGGTGCAACGTGAGGTATTACCTAAAAATACCAATTAATCCAGACATCCTGTTTCCCAGCCCACTCCCACTACAAGGCTGAACATCCCTGTGAGAGCTACACCACTGCCACATATGCTAACCCCTGGTCTTCCCTATCCTCCTAGACCTGAAGACTCAAACTACTACTTTTAGTGCCAAGTGTGTTCTTGCTGTTCCTGTTGCCTTGGATCTAAAAACTGAGCTGTAGACAAAACACACAATGAGTTTGCATAACTGAACCTTAGTACCCTTGGGCTAAAACCTTTATTCATGTGTTGACAGGCAATCTCAAGAGTCTATTCCTGTAAGCCTGGTCAGTGAGCGTTTTAATTTAAAATTGAAGCCATTTTCTCTCAAAGGCTAGTGATTGCATAAGGCAAAACATTTCACCAAGGTGAAAAACCAAACTGTTCAAGTTGAGATTTTCCTTCTGTGCCTTTTGTCCTACACAAGTGTGCTGATATAGACCAAAGGTGTGTGAGCATTCACCTGTGAGAGCATGAAGAGGACTTGCTTTTGGCTTCGCCTATCTTAACAGGGTGCTCTACTCTGCTTTCTCCCCACTGTGTTCTAATATTTTTGGCCAAATGATAATAAGAACTACTGTCTTCAAACCAAAGAAAATCATAGAATCATAGAATGGTAAGGTTGGAAGGGACCTCTAGTTCCAACCCCCTGCCATAGGCAGGGACACCTCCCACTAGTACAGGTTACTCGAGGCCTCATCCAATCTGGCCTTGAACACCTCCAGGGAGGGACCAGCCACAACCTCCCTGGGCAACCTGTTCCAGTGCCTCACCTCCCTCACTGGAAAGAACTTCCTCCTGACATCCAGTCTAAATCTTCTCTCTGCCAGTTTAAACCCATTGTCCCTTGTCCTGTCGTTGCAAGACCTTGTAAATAGTCCCTCCCCAGCCTTCCTGTAGCCCCCCTTCAGATACTGGAAGGCTACGATTAGGTCTCCTCGAAGCCTTCTCTTCTCCATGCTGAAGAGCCCCAACTCTCTCAGCCTGCCCTCATAGGAGAGCTGCTCCAGCCCTCTGATCATCTTTGTGGCCCTCCTCTGGACCCACTTCAACACTTCCATGTCCTTCCTGTGCTGAGGGCTCCAGAACTGCACATAATACTCCAGGTGGGGTCTGACAATGTCTCCAGGTGGACATTGTGCCCTTGATCACCACTCTCTGTGTGTGTCCATCCAGCCAATTCCTTATCCAGTGAGTGCTCCACCCATCAACTCCATGTTTTTCCATTAAGTATATATTTCCATTAAGTATAATCCTGCAACATGCATACAGATTTTGCAGGCCATGAGCTATACATTGTGAGCTGACTTGGAAGCTTCAGACATGAGATGCTTCCAGTTTAAAGAAATTCAGGCCATCAAGCCAAAGGGTGCTGCAGGCTGACATCCTCACAGGAGCAGGGACTGGAGGACTGTGGGAGTTTTAAAGAGTGTATGAAATACTACTGCAGTGACAGAACTTCTTTTCCTCAAATCCCATTCAGCCAGCAAGTTGGGTGATCATTGTCATTCAACATCCTAATTTCAGGACAGTCACAGATGCCAGTGGCTGAAAGACTTAATAGATTACTGCTCTTATCCTTCATACTAAGTCAAATAGGGTATTCAATATTGCTTTGCACAGCCTAGCAGTGTCAGCCTGTCATCCGTCTCCTGGTGGAATCCCATGAAAACCAGAATATTCATTCAGCTTGCCTCAGGGAAAAGTGACTGTCCTGCATTCTCATAGGTCTCCTGTTCCCAGAATCTTTTCCATAAAAATAGGTTCCTCACTCACTGAGGAAGTGCTGCAGCTCATGCGGTTCATGGCGCTGGGGGAAGAACAGGTAATTCTTGACTTTCTTCAATTCATGTGTTTCATGGGGAACAAACCACTCCTTTAGCAGTCTTAAAGAACTTGGGACATTCTGGCTGAGCTTTTTTGTCCTCTCAAAGTTTCTTACACCAGGGCTACCCTCTGAGGAGTGTGACCAAGCTCTGAGAGCATAAACATGCGATTACATTGTTGATCAGAATCATCCTTAATTTTCCTCTTAAATATCTCAGAAAGAATGAAGGTATGGTAGACATATTTTCCACAGTGAGGGGGCAGTACATTAGTAGCTTATCAAGACAAATAATTCAGCTGTGATTTACGCCTGTATTTTCACACTATCTTGCCTCTAGTTGATTTTGGTGAGACAAAACATAAAATTAAAAAAATGAAGGATAACCACACTAAATTTGTAAGCAGTCAGTCCTAGTGCTCTCTTTCTTCATAATGCTCTCTTGGTCATTTGGGCACTAAAGAAAAATGCTTTAAGGGATTAATGTTATTACTTCACCTTGTAAGATCTTGGAAGTTCTGGTTTCTTGATTTTTAAATACAGGAGACCAGAAATAGTCATGCCATAGAAAAGCCATGCTATAAAACTGGAAGAAAACAACAACAAAAAGGCAGCATTACATGTGGAGTGAAAACACCAAAGGATATCAGACCTGCCTTCAAGATCCCAGATGTTCAAATCTCCAATTAAAAAGGAGAATATTGATACAAATTTAGTAGTTCTCCTATTACTTTCCTTTCCAGCACAAGCAATAAGAACTTTAGAATTATCTGAATATTATGGATTCCTTTCCATACGAGGATTAAGTATATAGGGACAGTAGCACACACGTATTGCAAAGATGCTGGTTCCTGAGCTCTCTTTTTCCCCCACCCTCCCCCCCTCCACTATATTAGAAAGCAATAACCCAGGCTCAGAAAAAGAAATACTAAAAGAAAATAATTTTTTAAAAATATACTTCTAAAACAATGTCAAAAGCCAGGAGCACAGGGAATGCAAACACAAACACTCTACAGAAATGCTATGCATACATACCTGAAGAAGTTTACAATACTGGTGAAGGTCCCTGATGTTATCATAATTAAAGACATAGCAGATGTAAACAGCAGAGCAGGGGAGGGCGTCAGGCATCGCACATGAGCCATAGACAGAATGTCTGGCTGAAAGCCAAAGCAAAACAATATACCATCATGTCATGTACTCAGACATCCTTACTCATCCACCTCAGCTGCTGGTGGGATCTCTGCCTGCAGCCAGAGCCACTCTTAATCATCAAGCAAGTGTAGTATAAAGGCAGCACAACTCTGAGGATTGTAAACATGGAAACATCCCTCGAGAATATTTTTATTTTGTCTCACTGATTTCCTAATAAATATGCTCAGTTTAGGCAGGCAAAATGAGATTTTCAAAGTACTAGTGCAACACACTAAGGAATTCTGAGGCAAATTAGCTTTCCTTGTGCTTCAGCCCTCTGTCATGTCTCTCTGGGACTTGACTTCTCTTGGGCTGACTGGAAAATGAGACAAGGACCAGTCCTAAAACATTTATGCAACTAACCACAGAGCAAAGCAGAACATAAAAAATAATTATTATTATCTTCTTTATTGTTTAGTTCATTGGGAAAGTTTAATGAGAAAAGTTTTGTGGTTTGTTTTTTTTTCCCCCCAAATAAGACACAAAAATTTCTACTACAGCTGAGCATTTGAGAAGTGGCATAAATGCTCAGCTTTTCATCTGGTATGGTTAAATTCAGACCATATGTGCACTGCTTAGAGCTTGCCACAATACAGCAGATTCTGTCATCAGTAAGAGGAGCTGTGGAACCAGTAACTATTGAAACCAGTAACCACCAACCCAGTGATCTCCACCAGCCTGGTCACTCATATACATAAAAGATTTTCTCCTGTGTTCAAGGAGTGGAGCTGGTGCAGAGTGGAATCCTTCACACTTGAAATCAGAAATGCCAGGTAGAATAGGGAGGAAGGACCAAGGAATAACGAAGGTCCGTCAGGAATACAACATGCCTGCTCAACACAAAGGAGGGCAAATGCATCTCAGCCCAAGCACTAAGACAGAGAACAATTGTGGGTAGGTGTGGAGAGATGTGCCTGTGGGTATGGGGGTCCTTACCAGCACTTGGAATGGAGCAGTAGCCTCAGGAGCTTGTATGCTCAGGTACCAGCAGCTGGGGAGGTTGAGATCCAGGACGGTTACTGGACTGAGTGTGTCTGAGCCCAGCTGCTGGAGGGACCTACACACTATACATATGTTATATATATGTATGTATACCGCTATATACTACACTATATATATCACTACATGTATGTTTTTTAATATATGTATCAGCCAGAGAGGGAACAAGATGAGGCCCTCAGTGGTGTTTGTGTGAGCACTAAGTATGTCTGTGCAGATCTGTGTAACCTCCTACCTGTATCTGCATATATACATATAAATATGTATGTGTCTACGTGTATCCATGTTGTATACTTGTGTTTGTGTTTTGGGAATACACGCAGAACTTAGCAGTCAGAGCACAGGGCTGCAGCAGTCTGACCTCTGCTTGTCTACCAGCTCTGGACGCAGGTGAAAACCCCAGCTAGGGAAGGTGTAAAGCTTGGTGTCACCTTATAATTGCTATGGATCTAAAAGAGCAGAGATCCTGTGCTGTATCCGAACTGAACTGCCCCATGGGAAGGCTGGAACACCTTACCAGCTTACATAGGTAGAATTGCATGCAAAGGCAGCTTGAGTATGCTGCAGTACCTTCCCCGTGTGAACAAAGGTGCCTTATAAAATGCCAGCATGGCCAGGTTTACCCCCTCTGGCAGGTTTATTGACTAGGTCACCCTAGAGCCTGCACCAGGTGCTCTGATACAGCAGGATTTCAGTTGTCCATTTCAAAGCTGTTCTTAAAATCCGAGCTAAAGATAGTTGTGTATCTTCCCAAAATTACATGACAGAAGAAGAAATTCAGGAGACAACATACACATGATGTTTTAAAAAGATGGGCAAGAAAATTTTTGGGCAAGAAATGAAGTGGCACCAAACAGCTATCACTCTATTGGTTGAACAGACACAGTGTTTTCCTCTCTGTATTAGTGTCACAACACGATAAAGTTGCTCAAGGTGAGACAGACACCTTTTTTTAATGTCCTTACCATATGGCCTTCCCTTGCAGCAATGTAGCACACACGACCTCCACTAAAGAATGTGCCGTTTGATGAACCAAAAGTAGACAGCGCCACCGACAGGGAGATAAGCCATGTCCAACTGCCCAGGACCTTGTCTCTGAGGTAGGAAAGAGTGCACAGCATAACATCCAAGCTTGTAGGTGCATCGAATGCTAATCACAGAACCACAAAGGTTTCTTCCCTCTGTTGTTCTCAGTTAATTATTTTTCCAAAGTCTTTCTAATGTTTTAAAGTCTTGGGTTTCCATAATATTTAGTCACTACTAATTTTGTCTTGTACAGACAAGGCAGCTTTTTATCTATACCTTTTGTGCATACTTTGCAATAGTGTACAAAGCTGTCACAATAGGTAAACTCCCTTTTTTTTTTGGCGTACATTTTGTGAATCCTGAAGACACTGCCATTACAGCCAACAATAGCAGCTTGGAAATTGCTGAAAAAAATGTTCCTACCAGACCTGAAGAAATATCCTGCATTACAGCCTCTTGCCCAATATACAGAATTTAATCCTTTAACACCATATGCACATATTTCTGCTACTCTAAGAATCATGATTAAGCCAAAACTATTGTCTGAATCCCAGAAGTCTGTTTGTACAACATGTTCAGACATTTATAGTTTGCTTTCTGCATAACAGAAGAAGCAGCAGGGCTACAAATAGAGTTTGAAGTAAATATTTGAAATCTTCTCACCTAGAAGTGAAACTTCTCTTTTGGAAGGAAGCAGTGTGAAGAATACTAGTTGAGTAATAAATGCTGGTGTTTGAGGTGATTATCACATACATGTACACACACATACAAAACCAAACACACTGTTCATCTAATGGGCAAAAAAACAAAATTCAAAAGTTTTTCAGAACACTTCATATTTCTATCAGTACAGAATGTCACCTATCCCAAATGTCAAAAAAAAAATCAAGAGATAAGGTTTCCAAAATCACAGCAGGTGTTTAGCTACCACAATATTTTTTAAAAATGTAATTTGGAAGCTTAATATGTGGTTTATGGTTCTTCAATACTTAAGTTATTAAGGTACTTGCACTAAACAGAACTAAATATTTTCCCTTTTTCAAAATTATGGAATCTAGGCATCTACTATGATCATGAGGCTCCATAACCACAAGATGTCAAAGGAAAACAGCATATATCACAAAATTTGCAATAAAATCTTTAGCAGTTGTGTATTTTGCATTTATGAGATTGGTGCTCTGCTAGTTTTGACCCTGAAATTGGCACACACTACAGGTGCTATTGCAAGTTACTTCTCATTAAGTAGACAGATCTGTAGTTGTTAAATCACCATCATCAAAGAAATGATGGGGGGGAGTTTCGTAAGCTCCTTCTGTGGCTGCATTTCTCACTACTGAACACTACTGAAGAATGCTTCTCTCCAGCAGTTTTCTTATATACTGTATGCATTTAGATGTGGCATGTCCTCTTCTGGCTTCTTTATACCCCTCCCATCCTTTCTTAATGACCTGCATAGATTCACATCTTGCTCAGGAACCATAGCCACTATATTATCCTCAGCCTGTGGCTATCTACCTGTAGTCCAGGCTTTTGAATGCCCAGCTTTCTGGTTGTTAGTTCAGTGTATCTTCCTGAATTGCACTCTTGGGGTGAAAAGGTTAATCGGGCAGGAAAAGGAGATGTGTTAAAAAGCAGGAAGCTCACAGATAGCTAGCTAATCAAGAATGAAGGGAAAGGAAGTGCAGGGAAAGTTCATGACACTGCAGCTTAGTGAGGTTTTGTAACTTGTTCAAACAAAGCACTAGAATTTTGAAAGCTCCCACTTGCAGTGACATGAAAGGCTATTAGAGAACACATCCAGCGAGAGCTCAGTCAGATCTTCAAACTGGAGATTTTGTGAAATGCACACAGAAGCAAAGCTGCTGCAGACTTTTTAGGAAGAGGATGAGCAGCAACATAATCTCTGCATATAATGTGTCATCATTTCTGCCAGACAACTCATTTAGGGCTATCATGGGTTCTTTGTCTTTGGAAATATTTAGACTAAGGCTAAGTATTTTGGTGGAAGTATTTTGGATCGTCTGGTTAGGAGTCAATGGTGCCTGCATCTGTCATGGTGGTCCCTTCCTTCTCTTCCCAGAATCTTTGTCTTGCACAGAACCTATTTAGTATCACCAGACATTTCAAGCAACTCTTGAAAGGTACAAGTCAACTTAAAGATACAGTTACCAATCCATCCATACTCTTCTTCTCAAAGGTGTTGTTGAAGTTAGTATCATTTTCCATTCACCCACAGATGAAGAAACTGAACCAAAGTAGTCTGATCTGATCTGATTTTCAGGTGCCAAGTGGACAATACACATGTAGTTGTGATACTGTGATACTGTCTCCTATCTCATTCCCAAACCACTGCCTCTGCATTAATGAGGCAGCACATTGTTCTCTCCACCTCTCTGGGAATACCTAAAATGTGAACATCTCTCAGTCCCCAGGTCTGGATGTGCACCTTTACTGTATCCTCACCACCTATGGGGAGATGTTTCTGGTGTGAACTTTACCCCCCCTTTATGACCACTTTCAATGGGGAAAATCACAAGCTGGAGTGGAGCAGGAATGGGGAGTAAGAGGTGTGCTGCAGAGCACCTATCTTGGGAGCTTAGGTGCACTTTGGAGACCATAGGCCAGATGGGCATGGTCAGCCTGGGAAAAGGCCCTCAAGGTGACACAGCAGAGACTGACAATACCCTTTCCTGCAACAGAATCTGATCAGTGCAATGCCTCCATTCCTAATGGGTAATAGCATTTAAATCTCCTGAAACACACGAGAGAGCTCTTATTTCACTGGACTTCATTGACTGCATTGCCACATGCAGAGCTCACCCCCAAGTGACAGCCACAGCTCCTGAAGACAGCAGTTCAGATGGAGTCATGGCTGCTAAGTAGCTCACATTTACCAGCAAATACAGGCATGTCACCAAAGGAATGGCAATCATCACAGCTCTGGGAAGGGTCACCTGGAAAAGGGATGACAAGAGTGTTAGGTGCAGCACATTTATGCCTCACTGGGATTTTTTTTTGTTTCAGTTTGTTTTTTTGTCTTTGTCACCATTCACATCCCTCACTCAAACTCCTTCTTTCACTAAGTTTTTTCCGCAGAGCAAGACTTAGATCCAGATTCCCAGGACAGCTTTTACACCAGTTTCCTAAAGATGTCAGGCAAACTGTCAGGGTCATTTCAAAAGTCAGGGTTTTAGATAGAAAAGAAACAACAACAAAACAAACAAACTCAAAAAATCTAATTAACAAAATATTTTTGTTTTGTTTAAAATGTCTGTTGATTTGTTAGCAGTATGTTATGTCTTCTGCAGTGTTGCATCTTCCTACAAATATCCCACTGACATGGATGAAGTATTAGTGTGTGTTGCATCACATTTAACTCCTCCACAGGCTAGTTCAAGTATGGCTGAATAAAGGAGATTTGCTCCAGGAAGGAATTATTTTTAGTCTTTTTAAAGTGACAGGAACACCACAGATTACATCAAGGCTCAGCAAATTCAGCAAATACTACTTTATGCAGCTGAAAGATGGGAAAAAAACAACTGATAGAGTAATCATAGAATGGCAGAATTGTTTAGGCTGTAAAAGACCTTTAAGATCATTGAGTTCAACCATTATCCTAATGCTACCAAGTCTGCTGCTAAACTATATGCCTAAGCACCTTGTCTAAATGTCTTTTAAAAAGCTCCAGGGATGATGGTTTATCCACTGGCAGCTGTTTCAGTGCTTGATAACCCTTTCAGTGAAGAAACTTTTCTGAATGCAGAAGAAATTTTTCCTAATGTCAAAAATAGAAAGACTCTGTATATCTACAGGCCTGAAATATCAGTCTTCGTATCTTGTCCTGTGATGGTAGGATGAGGGGCAATGGCTTCAAATTAGAGCAGAGCAGATTTAGATTGGATGTTAGGAAAAGGTTTTTTACTAGGAGGGTGGTGGAACACTGGAAGAGGTTGCCCAGGGAGGTGGCTGGGGCCTCATCCCTGGAGATATTCAAGGTGAGGTTCAAGGTGAGGTTCAACAGCACTCTGGGCAACCTAGTCTAGTTGAGGGGTGGGGGGCTGGACTAGATGACCTTTGGAGGTCCCTTCCAACCCAGACCACTCTGTGATTCTATGAATTCCTTTACATTGTAGCCTCCACTCTGCAAGGATCTTAATATCAGCGTTCAGGATCCTATGGCAGGGAGACCCACATGATCCTAGGATCTTTGCTGCCATTCAGGTTAATATTTAACTGTGTATTTTCATTTATCTATAAAATCTTGTGTGCTGTACTGGTAGAAAGCATAATCTATAGATTCTGCACTCACACAGTGAGTGCTCTAAAAAGGGATGTTCACTGCTGTAGAATCTGATCTATGAAAAGAGGCAATAGGACACCGAGACAGCTGAAGCAAGTGAGGTATTTCAGCGCATATAGCATACAGAACGATGCCCAAAATGGAGACATTTAAAGATAAGGGTCATTCAGAGTTAGATTCCCTCCCTTAATGTGGTTTGGTATATTCTGAAGTTCTCCCTTCATGCAACGAGGGGAGTTTAGTGAGGTTTTGACGCATGCATGGTTCAAGTCTTTTAGGGAATATATGGTGTTAAGAAACCTTTATGGATTATAGAAGTGAGTACTTTTCTGCATAAATCAAGGTGTCTACAGTGAGATCCTCTAAACACTAAGACAAAACTTAATCTCAAAATAAACCAAATGCTGCTTAACAGCTTTTTTTTTTTTTTTTTTCCTAGTCAATAGGGTATTTCAGTGCTTTCTTGTACTTCGGCTGTTACTTTGCTTCAACGTTCATTTTTATCCTTTCTGGACACATCCACAGGTTGACTTGCCCCAGAAGACAGAATGAATCAGGAGAAAAGCTCAGTAGTCTTTCTTTGATGCTCTAATTCTATGATTACCCATCCTAACACAGTCCTAGATAGAATCAAACATATTGGTAGCAAAATTAAGTAAGGTCACTCACTCACCTCAGGCTTCTTCAGTTCCTCAGTTACATAGTTCAGATTGTTCCACCCATCATAGGACCACAGTCCCTGGTAAAATGCCACTCCAACTGCCCCAACACCTGCAGTCGTGTTTTGAAAAGCATTTTGGAAATTCTGAGTTTGTCCCTTGGCAAGCAGTACCAATCCACCCACCACAATCATCAACAATGCCAAGAGTTTGGCAGCTGTAAAAATGTTCATAATAGACGTTGCCAGCCTCACATTGAGACAGTTGATGATCGTTAAAATCAGGATGCAGGCAGCAGCTGTACATTTAACGACAACCTGTGGAGATGAGCATCCTGGGTAGAACGGCGCAACAGCATATTCAGCAAAGCTCAGACACACAGCTGCCAAACCAGCTGGTCTCACCAGGATAACAGAAGTGTAGGCGAAAAGGAAAGCAGGAAAAGAACCAAAAATCCTCAAGATGTAAATATATTCTCCTCCAGATTCTTTAATTACGGTTCCAAGCTCAGCGTACGACAAGGCTCCAAACATGGCCAGGACACCACATGCTGCCCAGATAAGCAGGCTGCTGGCAGGGCTCCCCATATGATGCAGTACCCACTCAGGGGACATAAAGATCCCTGAGCCTATCATGGTGCCTGCAATTAATGACACTCCACTAATCAGGCCAACCTCTTGCTTCAGTCTTAATTTCTCCTTTCCTTCACTCAGATCTGTGGATGAGTGAGGTGAATCTCTTGTCCTTCTCTTCATTGTGGAAATGTTTGGAGATGTTGTTGTTACTAGATCATGCGGAATAAGACTGAGGCATTTGAATAAGGACTATATCGGGTTTTTAGGGTTGAGTTAATAATTACAAAAGTCACACTGAACACTGTCAAGAAACATAAACCTACCTCCTGCATTTTACATGTTTATTACCTGCCTTATCTTGAGAATTTACTGTGGTTCAGATTCTGCCAAGGCTAATGATCTTCTGCGAGCAACTCTTACGGAAAACATTCATTCCCACCTCAGAATCACTCAGCAAATTACTGGACTGTGTCCCCACTTACCCCACATGTAAGTTGTGCTTCAAATAGTACCTGAAATAAGGATCAGGGAAGCAAAATCCCCATGCAAACATGTACTTTATATATTCTTTGATGAAAAGGCAGTGTTCAAACACGTGCTTTAGTGCTCAATCATTTTTGTCATTTGCCACTATAAATTGAACAAACAAACCTGTCACCCAACATGTTATGACTTTGCTCAACAAGGAACTTTTCCAGTGTCTTAATCAAAGAAACTGTTTTTCTGCACGAAAGTAGGGAACAATTCTGGCTTTTTTCAAATTTTAGAAAATGGAGGAGAAGAAGAGTAAAAAGGCTAAAACTGCTTTTTTACAGTCCCTTCTGGATAATGTATATGAGGCATACACATTCTCACCAGACTGATCTTCAGAAGGCTTTGTCACTGCTCATCATGTACGTATCATGCAAAGGCAAGAGAAATATATCACAAGCTTTTGGAAATGCCAATGGCTACTACATAGATATGTAACACCTAAAATTCCACATTTTGGGGAAGGCTTGGCCACCAATCTGAGCAAAAATTAATTTTCATATGGATTCCTTTGAACTTAAAATAAACTTCACTACTGCAGCTGTAAAGAAGGAGAGTTACTGCAGTCTTTTTTAGACTGCTGTTATGATGGATACCCAAAACCAAGAATCATACTTTCTTCAGCTCTTTATGGAAACAGCAGACCTCAAATCTTCAAAACCATCTTTCCTGCTTGACTGAAAAAGCATGAGTACAAAGAAAGAAGTATTTTTATTGTTTGTCTAAAAAATCCTTCTCTTCCAAATCATTTTTATTTCTCTTTACTTTATAAAACAAACCAAAACAAACAAAACACAAAGCATCTCACTAGTTTTGCAGTTACTGTAACAGTCCAAGATTTATCTTTGCAAAACTCATGGCCCCACAAAAAAAAAAAAAACCAAAAAAACCAAAGAAAAAACAAAACAACAAAACACCACCTATACAAGCAACATAATTTCTTACGCTAAAGCAAATGAAGCTGCACAAATTTTAGCTAGAAGCTTTTAATTTCTTCAAAGACACACATACACACACACACACACACAAAACCCACCCAAACAATAAAAAAACCAAAATCCAAGCAAAAAAACCCCAAACCCCAAGCAAAACCACCAAATCTCACTAAAGAGTAAAAAGTTTTTTACAGTATAAATCTTATTATTAGATGAATGATTAGTTGGACTAAAAGGTCTCTAAAGGTCCCTTCCTACCAAAGCATTCTATAATTCTATGAAAGAAATAATGATAATGGTTTGGAGTTTATTGTTTTGTTTTGATTGTGGGGTGTGTTGGGTTTTGGGGGGATGGGGTGCGTAAGAGATAATAGAAGCAGTTGCTAATACCAACTCTTAGTATTCCTTAGGATCTGATCCCAGCTGGATTCATCCCAACTTCAAAGTCACCTATAAAAATTCAGGGTTGATCAAGCTGTAGTTTTAACATAAGCAAAAGGTTACTTTATCTGTACCACGTAGGTTTTTAAGCTTTCCTAGCAGAGTGAGTTTTGAGATTAAACGTGTGCACCTTGCACTGCAAGGGCACAAGTTAATGGGCTTCAAGTTAATGGTTTGCAAAGTACTTGAGAACTTGCAGGGAGGCATCCCAGTAATGCAGAGGATTTCTTTTCACTTGTGCTAAGTGACAGTGCTCTTTTTGTTAGCTGGTTTAGCTATTTATAGCATATTGTCTTTAAAATTCCTAGTCATATTGTTCGGTGGTGCTGGAATCCTTCAGAAGAAGCCTAAAAGTCTGGTTTCTTCCGCACTGTAGACACTCTACTTCTGAGTACATTCATACATTATTATGTATACCAAAACTAATTGACAATGTGTTCACTAGATCTGGTTAAACCTAAGGAAAACTTCATCTGATGGCAGGCAGTTAAGTACCCTTCCAGTAAGGTTACAATTTACATCTACAAGTGTTCTCCTAATGGAGGAGCTTATTTTCTGAAGTGCAAATACAAAGTTCTTGTAGAGCTTCAGAGGACCTTCTCACATCTTTACAGTTCTTGCTCCTAGAGATGAGGAACTTTTAATGTAATGTTGGTGAAACATTCAGAATTTCTTTAAATTTAATCATGTAAAAAAAAAAATAATCCGTAAGATCACCAGGATTGATTAATTGGTGAACCAGCAGTCTCAGCCAGTTCCTAAAAGGAAGATCTGCCTCCAAATCCAGGATCATGCTACTCAGTTTAACCGCTTCTTGCTAAAGTAATAATGAATCTAATTAACCATGATAAGAACTTGAGGTTATTCCTGTGGAAGCTAAGGCAGTCTGATTGCTTTGGATTTTCTTGTTTGTTTTTTTTTACTGATACTAGCAGTAAGGAGCAGCCATAAGATACTTTAGCCAAATGCACTGTCAACTTTTATAATTTGTCAAAACTGGGTATGTAAAGAGGCATTGCACTGATTCCTTTCAAAAACTGAGTAGAAGCAAGTGTAAAAATTAAAGTACTGTTTTTTCCTCTTAATGGAGTACCAGAGCTTTGTTCTTCAGGCTGTCACATAATAAACCCACTAAACAACTCTTTTCACTTACCTTTGACATTGCAATGGATGGTTGCCATCTACTGGTGTCTGATGAATAAGGCAGCCTTGTCCAGCGAAGCGTGGCTCAAGTCTGTTTGGCTTTGATATTTAGCATTGCTGATTAAAAATAAACCCTCGATAAGTATTAGGTCTTTAATATCAAGGTAATATACTCGAGTCATGAATGCAAATTCTCCTTAATGTCTTTAGCACTATTTTTATCTCAGCAGTAGCAACAAGTACTAAAGAAAACTAATTTAAGGTAAAGGTCAATGTCACAGGTGAGAGCTAGACAAAACATGTGGGCAAAAATTTTGCAATGTTTATTTCTGAGTGCCAGGAGTTGTCTTTGGAAGACAGGTATAGGCCTGGTTTCCCTGTCTCATGTTCAGAAAAGAGTTACATATCTCAGTATGGGGATTAAAAAATTACCCATAATTTGAGGTTGGAGTGGCCAAAACTGGCCACATTGGCCACAACTTTCTTTGAAGGTAGACACCAATGTTACATTTACAAAGTTGTGCAGGGATCAAGATTTTAAATACAAACAAGCAAACAAAACCAAACAAAATTTAAAAAAAAAAAAGGAAACAAACAAAAAAAATCTCTATGAAACAAAACAACATCAAGAAGTATCATGAGATGTTATAATGGTTAGAGAACTAATCCAGGACATAGTGTGTGGGTTCAGTTGCTTTCTCTACTTGAGGACAAGGAAAACAAGTTGAAAACCCTCACCTCCAAAAATGTATGCCTTGAACCGCAATTGCAGGCAGATTTGGAGCCTGAACTCATGAAATAAGTAGAGATGCCTGCTTGAAAGCAGGGAGGAAATTAAGGCTAGGGAAGTGGAGCTCTGATGTAAGTCTTGAGCTCAAAAGATTTGAGGCAGAGAAAAAACACAACTCAGGTGCCCTATGTAAAAACAGAAAGAAAAGAGGCCTCATTAGAGGTATGTGTTGGTTTTGGCAGGGAGAGAGTCAATTTTCTTCACAGTAGCTGGTATGGGGCTATGTTTTGGATTTGTGCTGAAAACAGCGTTGATAACACAGGAATGTCTTTGTTACTGCTTACATAGAGTCAAGACTGCTTCTCACAGGGGGTAAACTGTGAGTGCAGGAGAAGTTGAGAGGGGACACAGCGGAGACAGCTGACTCCAACTGACCAAAGGGATACTCTGCTTCGCATGACATCATGATCAGCATATAAAGCTGGGGAAAGAAGGAGGAATGGGGTGGGGGGGGATGTTCAGACTGATGCCATTTGTCTTTCTAAGTAGCCGTTACACATGATGGAGCCCTGCTCTCCCGGAGATGATCAAATATCTGACGGGAAGTTGTGAATTAATTCCTTGGTTTGCTTTGTTTGTGTGCACAGCTTTTGCTGTACCTCTTAAACTGCCTTAATTTCAGTCCACATTTTTTTTTCTCTTTCACTCTTACCATTCTGATTCTCTCCTCCAACCCACTGCGGAGAATGAACAAGCAGCTGCATGAGGCTGAGCTGTGGGCCAGATTATGTCATGACAAAAAATCTGCCTGGGAAGATTCTTCTACAGTGTCTGACTCTAAGCTTTTACCTTTACAGTGCATTCTGGCTCTTCTCAAGTCTGAGCTCTGAAACCACTCAGCTTTGGGTCTTCATCCCACTGGAGATGACCTCTCTTCCAACCCCTCTCATTCCATGATTCTGTTACCCACCTGTTCCATTTCTGGTCATCCAGAGGCCAGCAGTGCTTTGTTGCGCCCCAGGAACCAGTGTCTCCAGCATTCTTTGCAGCAAAAAAGCTCTGGTATGGATTGTAAAATTGCAAACTGGGGGTGCAGGTAGCAAAAAACCCAGCTGGGGCTACTGGAAGTAGACTGGAGGAGGGGGCAGGGAGGAGGTGCAGGGAATGGGGAAGGCATTACTGAGAATATGTGAGAGCCTTAGGCTGCAAAAAAAAGAATAAGCACGAAAACAGAGCTTGTTTAAGTTTGGACAGTAACTGTCTTTCCCCGTCATGTTACAAGAGCAGATCTGAGCTCAGGGGATTAAGAGAGAATCTCGAAACCAAGAATTTACCATCAACTGGATTAGTGCTTCCTGCCTGGGTTTGCGGATAGCCTGCAGCAGAGTTGCAGAGGTGAGCCTGAGAATTCAAGGCTCACTGGTCTTGCTCAGTAAGGACTCAGCACATTCTGGTTTTGCAACTATTAAACTTTGAAAGATTTGCTTTTGTTTTACAGCATGAAAATGTATTTAGTATCCCACAATTTGCCAATCAAATACTGAATGTTTTGTTTAGTTATCTTATTGTATTCAGGAGGAAACTACTGGTGTACTGCGTGTTCTCTGGGCTGCTCTACTGAGTCAGACATAGGGCAGTAGCAGTCCCACTCATATGTTTCATACAGGCAGGTACACTCTTAAATAAAAGAACTGTTACAGAAAATAGCGATGGAATAGTACAAAATAAGAACCACAGCTGAAAAGAAAATTACCACTTTCATGAGTATTAATCCCACTGCTGCTTGCAACGGTTGAAGAGTTGTGACAAAGTTCAGTTAACAAACATTTGATTTTTAATGGAAATCTTAAAAATAATTATTAGAAATGTTTATAACAAAACTAGAAAAGATAATGTTACTTCTGATAGGACCAGAATAGCTTTCTGAAACTAAAGAAGCATTTTTACCACTAGACACTGCAAACACTAGAAACCAATACGATCACAGAAGATCCTGTCTCCCATTGAGAGGCACAGGAGAATACCTGTATGAGTGTCCATGTCCCAGGCTTCTGGAGCAGTGACTTAACTTTTTTAAAAAAACAAACCAAACAATGAACTACAAAAATCAACAGTCTAGCTAGCTCCAGGATTTTGACACTCCAGGAAATTACTCTATCAAGTGCCACTGCTGTATTTTCTTTCACCCACTAAGGAAATATTATACAAATTTCTTCATCTTTGCATACATATTTGCATATTTCCTGATTTTATTGAGATAGATATATATACACATACATATATATACAGACATGATATACAGTGTGTGTATACATATATATATAGATAGAGAGAGAAAGAGAGAAAGAGCATTCTCAGCCTGTCCTGTTTTCTTTTTCTTAGCAGCACTTTAAATTAACCTCAACAACTTATTTCACAGGATCACAGGATGTCAGGGGTTGGAAAGGACCCAAAGAGATCATTGAGTTCAACCCCTGCTGCCAGAGTAGGACCATACAATCTAGCTTGGGTCACAGAGGAACACATCCAGACAGGCCTTGAAAGTCTCCAGAGAAGGAGACTCCACAACCTCTCTGGGGAGCCTGTTCCAGTGGTCCGTGACCCCTGCAGTAAAGAAGTCCCCCCTTATGTTGAGGTGGAACCTTCTGTGCTACAGCTTACACATCTATTGCTCCTTGTCCTGTCACAGGGAGCAAGTAAGAAGAGCCTGTCCCCCACTCCTGACACCCAGCCCTCAGATATTTATAAACATTTATTAAATCTCCTCTCAGTCTTCTCTTCTCCAGACTAAAAAGCCCCAGATCCCTCAGCCTCTCCTCATCAGGCAGTGCTCCAGTCCCCTAATCATCCTTGTAGCCCTCTGCTGGACTTTCTCCAGCAGATTCCTGTCCCTCTTAAACTGGGGAGTCCAAAACTGAATGCAGAACTCAAGATGAGGTCTCACCAGGGCAGAGTAGAGGGGGAGAAGAACATCCCTTGATCTGCTGCATGTACTCTTCTTACTACACCCCAGGATCCCATTGGCCTTCTTGGCCACAGGGGCACACTGCTGTCCCATGGATGTTACCCACCAGGACTCCCAGGTCCCTCTCCACAGGGCTGCTCTCCAGCAGATTACCTCCCAACCTGCATTGGTGCAGTTCATTATTCTTCCTCAGGTGCAGACTTTGCACTTGTCCTTGTTGAGCCTTATTTGGTTCCTCTGTGCTCAGCTGTCCAGTCTGTCCAGCTGAATGGCTGCACAACCTTCAGCTGTATCAGCCAAGCCTCCCAGTTTGGTGTCATCAGCAAACTTGCTGAGCAGACACTTCGTCCCCTTCCCATTTGTTGTACTCCTAAGGACTACTTTTAAATTTTGGAAATAATTTTTCCTTTATTTACTAAGTTTAATTCAAGATTAGATTATCTTGTCCTGTATGATGTCTGTTTTGCAGGACTGTTATCAAATGAATGCTGTCATTTTAAACACCAGAATATAAATATTTTCATTAAAACTTACTACCAAGCAAGATTAACAACATGGGTAGATTTTCAACTCCAAAACTCCATTTAATCATCTAAAGGCATTCCTATGTTTATGAGTAGATGCATAGTAATACTTTCAGTAATACTAAATTATTTTGTTACTTTAAAAACAGACTTTACAACACATGCTTAGAGCTTATTGTGTAACTTTACATTCACCGTTAAGTATTTATCTATAACAAAAATATCCTCTGTATGATTCTTGTCAAAGACATCATAGTAATACTGGCCCAAATCATTCCAGTTTTCCTTTGGTGAAAAGGGGCTGTAGTAACTGAAGATAGTAAACTCAGTGTCTTAAAGGATTTCACCAAAACTGATGCCTATTGTTTAATGAAACTCTAGACCAGGAGTGACACAACACCCATGGAAGGCAACTCTGCTCTCCCGCTTGCCCCACTAGCACAAAAACACCTTCATTCTGGAAACCAAAAGGCTGTTTGCTTGCCTGCCTCTTTTCTTAATTGCTGCGGCAAAAAAGGAAGAGAGCATCCAGCTTTGGTAGAACATCAGAAGCAGAGCACCTGCTCTACAACAAGGGCACTAAAGGAAGCACTCACAGGACAACAGTCAGAAAGAAAAATAGGGTAACACTGCATGCAGCAGCCCATGAAAGTTTTGTAGGTTGCTTCTGCCTGTTTGCTTTCTCTGGGTCACAGTACGGAGAGCAGGGTGGGGCTGGGTAACCTTATCCTGCATCGAACTGACTGTCCTCAGCATGTGTAAGGCAGATCACTCTTCCACTGCTCTTCCCCCACACTAAGGTAGGACGTGCTTCAGCAGGGAGCCAGATCCACCACGATGTCAGGCTGTGTCCCTACGTGTCCAAAACATGTCATTTGTGGCTTAGGTATAGGCTGTACCATTGACTCTGGGCTATATTTAGAGCACTGCAAAGTCGGTCCCTTAGAATAAGTCACGGACAAGGAGGCTCGGCCTCTCTCCGTGCTAGTTACTGCCTACCTTCTCAAAAAGGTAGGACAAGGGATTAATTTTAACAGTGTTTTATTACAACCTCACTTTGACTTTTCCAAATAGCAAGGGAAAAAATGCTTTCCTGGAAATGTCACATAGGTTATGACAGTTTTTCGTATCTCTGGTTGGTGCTTTATGAAGTTGCAACAGGTGAGTATTTTGAGGCTAATGCTTTATCAGATGCAATAAGAAAACTAATCAACTCAGGAAGACAGTGATGTGTTGAGATTGTAACTACTCCCATCTGTATGCTTTGGTTAAAGTTCTAAATAGATACAAATAAAAGGAAGGATGAAATGGATTACACATCTTTTCTTGGCCTTCCAGAAGTATGTGTGGGGGCTGGGGATCAGGTTTTAATTCCATTTGGTAAATTTTGATTTGACATTGCTTGAATAAAAGAATTGTGCTTAAAGGTTTGGAGGACTCTTTCATGTCCCAAATCATATTTTCCTAATTGCTGTTGTCAGTGATGTAGTCTGCTGATAAATTCATGACATAACAAGGATTCCCAAGAATTACTCTGAATTAGTACTGTTCTCTCAAATGCAAATTGAATGAATCTACAGGTGTTGTCTTCTAATTCTTAGCCTTTAGCCAAAATGAGCAGAAAGACTCTTATGTACACATACAAACTTCCTGTTTTGCAGTCCACTAACAGGATGCATTACAAGGGATGAAGTTTCAAGCTGAACTGGATATCCTTCTGGAGCTAGCTCAAGCTAGCAGGCAAAGCAATGCCCCAGGCAGTGGGGTGTGATCTGGTGCCTACTTTTCCTGTGCCAGGAAAATAGGAATTATTCCCATTGGAGCTAATATGGCTGTGCTGTATTTTGCTATTCAGATGATGTGTCCACTCATGTGGACATGTCTTGTGGTCGGTCCCCTTGATACTGTGTAAGGAATTGATTATTCCCATTTGAACAGCTAATCTCTGCTTCCCTCTTGCAAAGTTCTTCACTTCTAGTGTTACAGGAGCAGGAAAGGTATAGCTAAGTGAACAGTGGGTTCCTCCCCAACAGCTCCTGCAGAAAAATGAAGTGTTGCTCTTTCTTCTTACCCTTCCTTTTCCATTTTCTGCTACAGGCTTACCCTTGGGCCCCCACCCAGCACTGGGGTGTGCAGATGGACAAACGGCTGTTGGGCACTGATAGGAGATTAGCTGAAGACAGGGGTTCTGTATGGCAAGAAAAGGAGAACACTCAGAAAGAGAACATTAAAAAAAAACTTTATCTCAGCTCAATTTTTTTTTTTTTTTTTTTTTTTTGCTTTGTTTTGTTTTGCTCTGTGTTTGACTAACTGCCTAGGAAGAGGGATGCACTGGACATAGAAGAGGTACTTCAGAAGTCTGTAAAACCTTCAAATATAACTAAAGGTAAGCCCACATATGTATGAATATGCTGTCACTATTTATGTAATACTTTATGCAATACATGCATAACATTGACACCTACTTTTCAGTATTACATTGCTCAACCATTTTGTTTATGCTCAGAAAGGAAGCTAGGGTTTAGGGTTTCTCTTCCTCTGGCACTGTACACTCACTGTGCTGTGCCTTGTTTCTCTGATGGGATGACTGGCACAGAATAAAGCTTGGGCTCTCTATGTGGAAGTAGGGGTAGCGAGTATGTCTCCATGCTGTAATGGTGAGTCAGAATGGGGGTCTTAATTGCCTCCTAGCTAATTGGCTGTGCTGCATTTTGGTATTCAAATGGTGTGTCTGCTCATGTAGACATCCCTTGTTGCGTGAGGTCGGTCTCTTTGACGCTGTGTGAGAATTTCTGGGGAGCTTCATGTATGGTTAAGATAGAACAAAAACATATGACTACAATGACTGCACTAGAAGAGCAAAGATGCCTGCAGATTTCAGTGTTACCCTACACAAAGTCCACTCGGCATTTGTCTGCCTGGTCAGAACCCTATGAGAAGAACCTACTGCAGTTGCACTGATCCTTGTTAGGAACAAGTTCTTTACCACAAGGGTAATGAAACAGGTTGCCCAGGGAGGTGGCTGGGGCCCCATCTCTAGAGATATTCAAAGCGAGGCTTGACAGGGCTCTGGGCAAACAGATCTAGTTGAGGATGTCCCTGCTCACTGCAGAGGGGGCTGGACTAGATAACCGTCAGAGATCCCTTCCAACATAGACCATACTATGATTCTATGATACAGCAATAGGTAGAAGGGTGTTGATGAAACTCAGGCAAGATAAATTATACAAGCTTAAGTACTGTTGCACATCTTTCTTATATTTTATCCTCTGTGAAACGGCTTCTTTTGAAGATGTGGAGAATTTCTAGTTCATGCAATTTGATGAGATTTCATGCAACAAAATTGAAACTTACAAATATGCTTTTAGGATTCTTAGAATGTTTTTCTTCATAAGAAAAAAACCCAAAAAACCCAAAAACCAACCAACTTTTTTTCCCCACTCTTTCTTTTCCTGATATGGCTGAACTCTGTTATTCTACGTGTTCTAAAAAAATGCTGCCTCTTATTCAGAGCTCTTCTGATCACTTCCATTGTCTGGGATATTTGAACTTTTTTATCTTTTCAGAAATTGGAGCGTTTACTTATTACTGCTCAGTATACAAAATGACTGAGAATCAACTTTATGTTCATCTTTGAGGTTTTGTTCTCTGCAGTGAGTATAATGTGATTTTTGGTTCTAGGAGCACATTAAGCATGTGAAGAGTTCCTGGAATCTCCACTAGGAAGAAAAACACATTTCTATTGAGGCACAAAGGGTTGTTTTTTTTCTTAAGATAAGCATTGGTAGCTACTCTGTTGTGAATGAAGTGAATGTGAAGCCAAAAAACAGCTCGTGTTATTACTGGCTTTGACACTTCAAAGCTATTCGCGTTCACATACATGAAGAGACGCCATTAGTTACTCTTGTTGTGTTACAACTATTTTCTCTGGTGGTTGTCATTCTGAGGTATGTTTACAAAGTTTGTTTATACCTCAGCCAGTTATGAGTGGGTGAATGACTCAGGACAAAAGTCATCTTGCCGGTGAAACGAGTCTTCTGCTGACAACTTCCTGGCTATTCTAGCACAGAATTATTTAGTAAAGTACTTCCATGAAAACCACTTTTTTTATCAGGACAAGTTCATGAAGATCTGTGCACAATCCGTTTGCTGACACTTTGTCACATGCAGTGCTTTTAAACCTCTTGCAGCACAGCTTATTTGGAAAAGCTAATCATGTTGTCTACAAGAGCAATGTTGACCATATAACTGAACAACAAGCCAGCATCCCCACATTTCAAAACAGTTGGGTAGCAATGAGTAAGTAAAAAGATGAGATTTGTGACAGTATTACAACTCAGCTGTGGATTTTCTGTTGGTCCTAAACTGAAGTGTTCTCATGTGCACTAGCACAGTATGAAAACACGCCAGTTGCCAGCTAGTCCAAAAATACCCCAGAAGAGATGGTTTTCCTTGAGGAAACTTACAGTTGTACAGATAGGTAGATGAAACAGACAGAAATATTGCCAGAGTTTTGAGCAATTAAGAAGATTGGGCTTTTTAGCCCACTGGGAGACTGTCTGTTCTTGAACGGATTTACAGGAATTATACTAAAAGAAGGTCTTTTTGTACCAGTTCTTGTGTTAAATGGAAATTTGAAAGATGCTAAGGTAACTCAGAAGAGCTCTTTCCACAGATGGGAAAAAAAGATGCTTATTTTTAAACATTAAAAATCGACAATGGATGCAGTTGCATTTAGTGGGCCAAAGTGAGAGGGTTGAGACAAGAATGGGCTGTGAAGTTTGTAGCAGTTAAGACAACGGTATCCTACAGAGATGCCCATATCCTACAGAGATGCAGCTAACAAGAGAATTAATTGAATCTGAGCTGCAGCACTGTCCTGTGAAGGTGGCAGGCAATTAACTGCAGTTGTTATTTCAGAGAACTGAGTGAGACTCACTCATTTACGACTGCTCCTCTTAGGTAGCAAGATTGCAGAGTAAGGATTCAGCTTGGGGTAGTTAGATGTGGGAGGTGGAATAGAGGATGATTAAAGGTCCTCTCTCTGATTAAACAACTGCAAGAGCAGCAAGGCCATTAACATCTGGGATGAAGAACTTTAAAATTCTTCCCTGAAGAACAGCCTGGCTACAGTGGAGGGCAGCCGAAGTAGTTTGCTTACATTCAGCACTCTAAGAAAGTCAGACCAGTGAATCTTGAGCAAAGGAATCAAATCTCCAGCCTAGGGAATGAAGGGTGTTGCACACTTCATTTTAAGAGTGCAAGCTTTTGTAGACACCTTCATGATTCCTTGAGATGCTTTGAGAAGGTCTACCACATCTAGTTGTTTCATTTTTGCGGAGGAATACTTTGGTATTATTTATTACAGGTTAATTGTTTGTTACTCTGCCAGATCTAACATCACTGCCTGTCAAAGCTGCAGGAGGATGTGGATGCCACAGCACAGCAGCACAAATTTTATTCATGTACAGAGTTTTAGGTTCTGAAATTTGTGGCTTTAAAAAATGTAGACATCTTCAGGATTTAGACACTAGCAGAGCTGGGAGTGGTTAGGCCTGTAGCTTTCAATTTCTGTGAGTGCTCTTAAGTACCTTGCCCAAGGTACTTAAGACTGTGGAAGAACTCAACAGCATTCAGGAGTTCCATACCCTTAGCTACTTTTCTAATCTCTAGACCGTGTATTTGTTTTAGTATTTTTCAGAGAGGTGTTTACTCATAGGGTAAACAAACAAACATCAAACACAAACAAACAAAAAAAAACCCCAAAGCATAATTGCGTTAATGGAGTTTATCTGAAATGGCTGGAGTGCAAGCACCTCCTTACAAATAGGAATAGCTAAGAAAAGTATTTTATAATGGAGTGACCACCAAGTTAAACTGTTCAAAGTATTGTTTCCACTCAGGACAAAGCTAAAAGATTTTTCTTGCACTATTTTAGCCTGAGTCAAAAACTTCAGTACCATCATTAAATCAAGAGGCATGTGGTGGTGAATTTTTTAGTCTTGTTTTAGAAAAATAGAAAATAATTCTATTTCTTAGCTCAAATCCCAGACTGATTGCACTTAAACCATTTTTCTCTTTAATAATGAGGGTGGGTTTTCAGTACTGAGAAATAGGCTATGTAGATGTCATTCAAGCTTATGTTTATCATATGTATGTTAAGTTCTTCCTGGACATTTAATGCTTCATACAGACACCAATTTAGAATTATCCAGGACAAACAGGGATCCAAAAACAGTCTGAGCTGGAGTTGGTCTAATGCACACCAGCTGCTTGAAGTGTTCAGGATGCCAAGAGCATACCAGGGTTTTCTTCAGTCCCAGACAGTTTGTGTGAAGGGAAGGGCTGAATTGAAGGTTGTGACCTAAGGCAGTCTCTGAAGGCCTTTTCTCCTCAAGTAAGCAAAGGAATTGGCTTTTCAGCCCAGCAACCTCCCCGGAGACAGCCCGAAGGTGGCCGTCGGGCAAGACACCAAGGATCACAGGGATTAGCCATGCGAGCAGCCAACAGACTGCAGACATCTGGGTAGGTAGCTGACTAGTACTAAGCCAAAGGAATAATTTTCATTTCTTGAGAAAATGTTTCTATCTTTATCAAGAGCTGGGAACTTTCGTGTTTTTAATCATGTCTATAAATACTGAAAACAGTGAAGGGTTTTTGCTTTGAGACATCTCTATTTTTAAGAATGTAGTTGGTAGTCATAGACATTTCAACCCCACAACTGCAGCCAGCAGCAGCAGCACCATCACACATGGCATTGCTGCACCCTAACTCTCCTACTTTCGCCTTGCTGTACCCTGAACAAGACACTGGCAGAGCCTTCTTTCTGCCAACAGATACATGGCAAATAGCAGAATTCTGAACGGCCGCAGCAGGACTGATAACCAGATTTCGTCTGAAGGTTTCATCTCTGGATGGCATCTGCATACTGTTTCCTGAAATGGTCTACTCCCCAGACAGACTTATTTAAGAACTGGTAAAAAGGCAAAATAGCAGATTTTCTCGTGAATCCGTGTTTTAAAACGTCACTGACAAGCAAAGGTGTCTCTTTTCCAGGGCCTGCTAAGTGAGCAGAACTGAACCATCACTGACACTGCATTTACCAACAGCAGCCACTCAGATATATGGACACCCTGTATTTAACTGTTTCTCCTTCTCTCTCAGAACTCTTTCCCAAAATCATCACGCATCAACTACCGGCACAGTAGTTAATCAGTAACTACGGCGATGCGTCTGTTTATTGTAAAAGTACAGTAACTTGCCCTGCGGGCGGCGCTTGAACCAAGGTCCTCAGAAGCCACGGGGCACCCCTTAAAACGGGCCTCACCTTTCCTTTGTCTCCTACCCGCGGGCATGAGGCAGGTGGTACCGTCTCCGGCCGCCACCTCCCTCCAAAAGAGAAAAACGAAAGTGAGAAATAACCCCAGCACCGCACAAAAGCCGTGTTTTGCCCGCGTTGTTTGGTAAGATGAAGCCCACGACCTCCTTGCCGCGTGCCCAGCCGGCACGGCAGCATTGAGCGCCGGCGGGAGGAACCGAGGGGAGGGGACACGCCGGCCGCCTGGGAGCGCATGCGCGGCGGAAGGGGCCGGGGGCCGCCGCTTCGCTCTTGCTCTCTGCCTCCCTCCCGGTCTAGGACGCGCATGCGCTGTGGCGGCGGCAGGGGCGAGCGGCGGCGGCGGCGGCGGGGGGTGGATTGCCGCGCTCTCGCTGTCCCTCTCCCTCCGTGCGCGCCGGGCTCGCCCTCCCGCCATGTTGTTGTGAGCCCCTCGCGGCCCAAGGGGGGGAGGGGAGGCAGGAAGGAGAGGCGCCGAAAGAGAGGAGGAGAAGGAGGAGGAAGAGAGGGGCGGCGGGCCAGTGGGCAGACAGGGGTGTCCCAGGGCCCGCTCCGGCTCCATCGCAGCGAGCAGCGCCGCCAGCCAGCCCGTGAGTATTCTCTGGGGTCGGGGCTGTGCTGACTAGGCCGCGGGCGGGCGGAGCGGGCAGGCGGGCCCCCCTTCCTCCCGCCCCCCTTTGTCTCGGGGCCGCC
>VWZE01011783.1:172684-203129 GCA_013396675.1 Eubucco bourcierii
CGCCGTCTTTGTGTCCTCCCGGCGCACCGGGGAGCGGCGCCGAGGTGGGGAGGGAGCGCCGTGAGGGGAAGCGGTGGTCTTATGAGGGGGGCGGGCGCCGGCAGTGCAGCGGGTGAGGGGGGCCAGCATTGTACTCTAGGCGAGCCGAGGGGAACGGAGGTACGGGGAGCAGTTTGCATCCCAGTGGTGTTTAGGGGGCGAAGTTGTTGCTTAAGAGAAGTCTGAGGTGGGTACGAGGACGGACAGAGCCCTCGGACGCGGTCGAGGGTTCAAGTAGGAAGAGGGTGCTGGGGCGCGTAGCACGCGCGAGGGTGACGGGAGTTTGGGGCAGGCCCGGGGGAGGCGGACACACGGCGCCGGCTGTTACAATAGGCTTCGGTACAAAGTGCTGTGAGACACTGAAGGAGCCGGGAGACGTGGGGCCGTCGTTTCGGCTATGCCACGGACGATTGCATGCGTGCGGAATTTGGATAAAATGGTCTTTGTTTAAATGCACCGAAAACGTGAAAAACTGTATTTTATTAATGCAATTTTTAGTACTCTTAAGGATAACGACTGCTTTCAGAGGGTGGAACAAGAAGGCCAAATGCTTTTCTGGTAGTTGATACCAAACAATGAAGTGTTAGGTTTTAATTTTTCCTCAAACATGTCTCCACAGACTACAATAACAGAAAGTTGAGAAAAATACCAGCTGCCCTGTGTGGATCGTCCTTACAAATAACTGTTTCGATTTTAATATCTCCTTGGCAGTGGTTGTGAAAATGTTTTTTTTTTGTTGTTGTTGTTGTTGTTTTTTCCCGAAATTTTTTTCCCCAGTTTATTTTTTTTTGGTATTGTTCTCTTGTGTTTCATAACCTCATACTCTCATTCCTTGAGAGAAAATTAATATAATTGAGATGTTCTCTTTTCTTCTGATTTGCTGTTTTAAGCAAGATTACTTAACACCAAAATATGTAGCAAGTTTCATATGTAATGTGATAAAGAGGTTATATCAGCTGATTCTTCTGAGTAATGTAGGCGTGTATGAGCTATATAGGTCATTGCAAATGAGAATCAGTAAAACTTATATGGCTTAATTGTTAGTCACATATATGCTACATGTTAACAAAATACTTTCAGATTTATTTTCTCTTTTTCTGGAATCTTTGTTGCATCTCAACTGAGAGTTCAGACCTTTTTAGTTATCATGAAGTTGATGGCATAGCTCTTCAGGCATGTGGGATATGAATGATTTTGAAATGTAATTATCCCCTGTTACTATTTTTACATATGAAACATAGTATTTTATTATATTTAGTCATATCTAACTTTAAAATCAAATATTAACAGGAGTTGCAGTTCTGTTGAGAAGCTGAGAGAATTACTCTCTACCTTTCTCTGGTCTACAACTCAATTTTTGTCAGTGTGAATAAAAATAGGTGGGAGAAGGAAACTTGAGTAAAAAGGGACAAGGTAATTTAGTGCTAGTGTACTTTGGGTTACCTGTGTAGAAATGACACTAAATCACCTAACAAGTTTTCAGAAGTGTTCAGAGTTGAAAATTTGGGCTTTTTTCCCCAACAAAATGGTTAATAGGCAAATGCCTGTGAGAAACTGCTTGATAGTGAAAATTCTTTATTAAATAAATACTGCATGTAAGACAAGTAATTAATTTTTTCTTTTGTTGCATTCTTAGAGAGTGGTCCTTTTTTTTTTCTATAACATCATATAGTACTTATTTTTCTTTGTTGCGTATATTGTCAATTATAATTTTATCTGGTGTCATGAGTGAGCTATTAGTTCAAGAAGCAGCTGACTGAAAAAGTTGAACTTGTCTTTTCAGGAGAAGATGCCTGTTACTGTGACAGTATACATTGAATCTTATGTAGGATCATTGTGCATGTTGAAAACCTTATGTACATGTTTTCCTCGAGATTTGTATTCTCAAGTGTTTCTTTGTAGTATTCTCGTTTGGCTAGGTATGGCAGATGTTTGGGGCAAGTATGTTAACAAGACACCCATAATATAGCTCTCGACTTCATTATTCCACACAATGCACTGTTTCCAGTGTTGTCACAAAGCTAGTGCCCAGGCTCTTATCTCAGAAATGGGACAAGAATTTTTTCCTTTAAAAGCTTGCTTTCTGCTTTTATAATAAAAAATGCCACTTCTGTAGTGCTTCTAATAGTGGAATTGGAGGCACTTCACCGTCATACAGTGGAAAAGTTAAATTACATCAGAACATGTAAACTTACTCAACTGTAGTTACTTGAGTGTAGTTTCAAACAAGTTGTATGAAATTTATTTTGTAGTAACAGCTTGCATACCAAAACTTTATAGCAAGATTTAGTTTGAATCCCACTCAGAATACCTGCTGTGGCTTTTAGAATAGTAGGCAAGAGCTTTTCAGGCTGGTATGTGAAATGTTTAGTTTACAAATAAAGACCAGATGTCATCTCTAGTAATATCTTTAAAGATTATATTTCATTATTGGGCAATGTTTTGGGTTATTTTCTTTTTCTTTCTAAACATGGCTTTTTAAGAACAGTTGTAGGCATGTAGGATATATATGTCTGAAGGGATTATGACCACCATCTTAGGAGTTGAGAAAGAAATGTCAAATTCTGATATGTAGCAAAGGTATCTTAATAATACAGTCTTGGCTTTCTTCCAAGCTGTTCATTATGTGCATCTATTTCCACTAAACTTCAGAGTGGTGATACGATCCTTAGCCCTCCACTGTCTGTGCTAAATATCCTGCCTGCAGGGAGGTGTTTACATCACGTATGTGTGCATTGGGCTAGTAATCTGTTGTACATGTTGTAATTTACATTATTTTCGGTTTTAATTTTTCATAGAGTTCTAGGATTATCTCTTGCTTCATCCATGCTGCTGAGGCGATGGCAAAACTCAGAAATCACAGGTCTGGTAGTCTTCATTATGAAGCTCTTGGCATGTAAATCCTAACGGAAATAAGGGTTGTGTCAGACCTATGTTCATGATTTTCCTCTTAGATTTTATCTATTATTTCAAGAAATAATTTTGTGTGATGTGTTGAACTAGTTGTATCTTTTTTTTTTTTTTTTTGTATGTGTGTGTGGCTGGTCTGAAGTTTCATACAGAATCTGTTCACAGATCTCTTCAATGTTAATTTTTAAAATCTAAACTGGTGTGTTTAGTTTCCTACATTTTTACATGTGTTTACTTTTACACATTGACCAAATACAAAACTAGACTTCCTGCAGGTGAGTTTGTGTAGTTGAACTAAAAGTAATACATTTTTCAAGTTTTATTGTTAATCTCCATTATATTCCATGGTACTTAAATGTGGGTTCTGGGCATGCTACAGTGTTGATCACCTAGTCTGAAGAAGTCACAGAGTTGATGTTAGTAGGGTATTTTGACAAAAAGCAAATATCTACTGTAACACCACTAGTAAGACACAGTAACTTTTAGAATGTTAGTCACAAACCCAAGACTGTTCAAGGTTATAGTTATATATATATATATATATATGGGGTTATATATATATAGTTAGCTATATATATTTAGTTAGCTATATGTTGTATATCTTCTTAAGGATTGGACATTCAATAATTGGTAACTCTAGATGAAATTGTGTAGTGAGACTAGATGACTCTGGGATGTTTTTGTCTACATGAGAGAGAGAACTTTTCTGTTGTTGCTTATACTTGTTTCAAACCGAGACTTAAATGTTTCAAGAATGAGTTGGCAAACTTAATTTTAATCTGAACCTGAAGTCTTTATTGTGTGAAAACCCCAAAATGTACTGTCATGTGGGTTAGAGAAGCTCGATGTCAGTTGCTATGTTGGAACTTTACATAGTTCAACACATTTGAAAGAAAAACTGAGTGTACAAGAATGAGATGTAGTTGAGAGAAGTTATTTTTTTGTGCTACTTTCTATGATTCTAGGAAATGTATAAAATCTGATAGTATGTGTAACAGAATTAGTGGGTTTACACATCATGCTTGAGTAGTGATGTAATGATTATGATTCAGATAGCTTTTTTTTTAAAGGAAATATGTGGGCACATTTAAAATATAGGGAAGTCTACCATACATTGTCTTTTAAAAAAAACCAAAAACTCTCTGCATTTTGTTTGTCTTAAAGGCCTAGTTTGGTCATGATGTTTAAAATTTAAAGTTGAAATCAATAAACATTTTGATGATGAATATCATTCTTATATAGCTTGGACTTAAATCTGCAACTCTTTTAATTAGACTTTTTTTTTAAGAGATGTAGGAAAGGCTTTTGTGTTATCAAAACTTTAATTTTTTTTTAGGTTTCTATGTGAAATGAGCATTCTGTGTGTCCTAGGCACGAATGAAGTGGCCTTGCAGGAGACCTGAGGAATCATCTATGTTAACATTGATCAGGAAGCCAGTGGTGCTGGAGTAGGAGTTAGTCTAACTGGAACAGTACCTTGATCAATATCAGGACCAAATTAATTTGGAAACATTCCTCACACCATCTCAATGGCTGGAGAGCAGCCCTGAGGAAAGGGACCTTGGAGTCTGGCTTGATGAAAAGCTCAACGTGAGCCTGCAGTGTGCACATGCAACTCAGACAGCCAACCAAGCCCTAGGCTGCATCAAGAGAAGTGTGGGCAGCAGGGCAAGGGAGGTGATTCTGCCCCTTTACTCTGCTCTTGTCAGACCCCACCTGGAGTACTGTGTGCAGTTCTGGAGCCCTCAGCACAGGAAGGACATGGAAGTGTTGGAGCGGGTCCAGAGGAGGGCCACAAAGATGATCAGAGGGCTGGAGCAGCTCTCCTATGAGGACAGGCTGAGAGAGTTGGGGCTTTTCAGCCTGGAGAAGAGGAGGCTTTGAGGAGACCTTATAGTAGCTTTCTGGTATCTGAAGGGGGCCTACAGGAAGGCTGGGGAGGGACTATTTACAAGGTCTTGCAATGACAGGACTAGAGGCCATGGGTTTTAAACTGGCAGAGGGGAGATTTAGACTAGATGTTAGGAGAAAGTTGTTTGCAGTGGGGGTGGTGAGACACTGGCACAGGTTGCCCAGGGAGGTTGTGGCTGCTCCCTCCCTGGATGTGTTCAAGGCCAGGTAGGATGAGGCCTTGAGCAACCTGTGCTAGTGGGAGGTGTCCCTACCTATGACAGGGGATTGGAACTAGATGATCCTTGAGGTCCCTTCCAACCTTACCATTCTGTGATTCTATGATCTTTACAACTTCAGTGTCAAGTCCTTCCGATGGCCAAGTTTGCTCACAGTTGGCTATTTCTTCAGAGGCAGGCTGGAGCACAGCTGAGTGGCTACTCCAGCAAACATTGCAGTCCCGCGCGATTAGATTCATATAGATCATTTGGTAGGTAGTTAATTTGTTTTTCATTGAAACTATTCTTGTGTTGAATTCACATCTTTATGAAAGAGATGCATGAAGTAAGCTATTTTTTCAACGTCTTTAGTAACCTAACCTATAAAGCTTCCACTTCATTTTCTTAAAGCAGTTACAAATATAATTCTGAGTGTTCCGTTTAAACAATTTGTTTAACTTAGATAAGCATTTCAGATTTCTGTGAGTACCTATTTTTTATCAGGATGCTATCAAATTTTGAATTTTTGAAATTTTTGGCTTTATGCAAAACAATTTGTTTAGTTAGAGAAAAGATTAGCTTCTGGTAGGCTTTATGTGAAAGTTATATGAATTTAACACATCATCTTACTAGTTATTCTTGCAGGTAAAAAAAAATTGGTCAAGTAAAATAGGAGTAGTAGAGTTAAGCACAGATAAAAACTTTTTGCTTTCGCAGATAATACCTTAGGAGAAAAAAAAAATCCTGTTCTAAGCTTTAAAAAAATATTTAATTGATAGAACTTCATAATTTTTCCCTATTGTGAATCAGTTCTGTAAATACAAAATTCTGTAATACTCTACTTGTCCACTTGAACACACTTTCAGAATATGAAAATGTTGGGTTTTTTCTTGCCGCTGTTCAGTCTGTTAAACAGGCGGCACTGGTGCAAATTTTTTGCTAGCACTTCTCAAGGCTGCTGCATTGTGTAGATAGAATTATTCACAGATAAGTAAATGCGAAGTTGTAGTTCTCTCTTCTACCACCTGCTTTCCATCCCCAATGGGAATCAGAGCCACAACTTAATCAGCAGCTTTGTTTAATTTAGTTAGACCAATTAAAATATTACTGCATTCCTCCAGCAGGTTGATGTCATGAACAACATGTATGTTTTCTGGTAACATCAATGGAGGATGCAGGGGAAGTACTCTGGACTGTTTGGTGTTTGGTTTTTTTTTATAAGAGCTTTAATGAAGATTTGTTAAAGGGGAAGGTTCTCTTTGCTATGCCTTATTACCCATGTGAAAATAGTGTGTTCCAACTTACTGTAATCAGTACTGCCTTTATGTCCTGCCATTTTTTAATGTTCTCATTTTTCCTTAGCAGTGTGAACTGGAAATCACTGTACAGATCAGGAGACTTCTCAATTTCATCTGTGTGATTTGAGTGTTTGTGCTGGTTTGAGGCTAATTTGAATATTTTAATACTTTTTATGGCAGAGACTATGGCAGATAGAGAACAGTGTTCTACGTGTATCTTTTTATATTTTATTTTTGCTTTTAATTTTTACTAAGACAGAAGTTACTGTTCTGGTCTTTGAAGAACAGACAAGTCTTGAGTTAGAAGTACTAAAGAAATGGGTTTTCTAAATTTATGCAAATTGGAAAGAGTTGTGACTGTTCTCTGTAAGTTAATATATGAATTTTTTTTTACACATTTAGAAAAATAAATAGAACAAATATAGTGGATAAGTATCACAGAATGGTTGAAGTTGGAAGAGTCCTCTGGAGGCTGTCTAGTCTAACACCCCTGCTCAAGCAGTACCTCCTAGAGCCAATTGCCCAGGTGGTTGTGTAGATATATACAAGAAGTAGTGAGGGTGCTGAAAGCTTTGATTCAGTGTACACATGTACTTTCCATATAACTGTATTTTACATAAATTTTAACATTTCATGGGGCTCTTCATTCTGAAGAAGAGAAGGCTTCGAGGAGGCCTTATAGTAGCCTTCCAGTATCTGAAGGGGGCCTACAGGAAGGCTGGGGAGGGACTACTTACAAGGTCTTGCAATGACAGGACTAGAGGCCATGGGTTTTAAACTGGCAGAGGGGAGATTTAGACTGGATGTTAGGAGAAAGTTGTTTGCAGTGAGGGTGGTGAGACACTGGCACAGGTTGCCCAGGGAGGTTGTGGCTGCTCCCTCCCTGGAGGTGTTCAAGGCCAGGTTGGATGAGACCTTGAATAACCTATACTAGTAGGAGGTGTCCCTGCCTATGGCAGGGGGTTGGAACTAGATGATCCTTGAGGTCCATTCCAACCTTACCATTATATGATTCTAATTATAAGACAATGCCAAAATAATATAAAAGCATTTTACATGAGCATGGCAAGACTGAACCTTTTTTTACAGACAATGGAGTGGGAATTTTCCAAGCAAATATAATAGTAAAAAACTATTCCTTGGGGAAACTATACTAATTTTCTGGCAAGAAACTTGCTTAAGTGTGAGACCTTTACAAGTAGATTCAAGTAGAAATGTGAAACATGGGAAAATGTATGAACTTCCTTGCTAGAAGATACCCGATACTTTTGTCTGACTCTGCAATGTTGCATGGAAGGGAGTTGAAAGAGGAGTTGCTATGAGCAATTTTATTACAAGATGGACAGATCAACTTGGCTGGAATCATTGAAGAAACTTCCAATTAGAACAAGAATAAGAAGTTAATAAATACACTTGATTAATTTCAAGAAACAAATCCCTGGGAATAGTGGGGAAACATTAGGGCTTCTGAAAGTCATCTGAAATGTCTTCAAATGAACAAACATCTTACTAGGCATATGGCAAGAAAGGGTCTTTAGTAAAGATTATTATTTGTCTAATAGAATATTTTTTTCTTTGGTTAAAAGACTGAAAATTTGCCTGTGTGCCTCATGGGGGGTTATTGAGAAATGAAGTATGGGAATTATCAGTGGAGTGTCAATATTTGGAAAGCAGTTCACAGTGTTAATAGCTTGAATTAACTTCTCATCAGTCACAAAGTGCTCAGGCAGCTGGACTAGAAGATCCCTTGGAACGGAAATATTCTACTCTACATTCATACACAGTAGCATTAGAGGCCATTGAGAGCACACAGAAAAATCAAGTGGGTTATTCTTGAGTTTCATGGTGGCACTGATTTGGAAGTTAACTGAAATGTCAATGGAAAAACTTCAGGTACCGCACATATTTGAGGGAAGAGCAGGAAGTTCGGATAGCACAGTTGAATGGGATTCAACACACAGTTGAGATGAAAAATCCTTTTTGATAAATATACACTTGACAATGGTGTCTAAACAAACTGGTGTCATTGACTGTTTCAGTGTGAGGCATAGACTGCTAAGTCACAATTTATGTTCTTAAGTGGTTGCTTCAGCTGTAGCAACAAATATCAAGTGATGGACAGCAGTTAATTATATGACAATAACTTTGAAAAGTTGAACTCCTTTCCTTACAGAGAAAGACTACAGAATAATTGGCAGCATAAGGGAGGGCAGAGGCTACAGGAATACTCATTTGCATGGGACATAGTCCTCAAAAAAATCTTAGAGGACACTCAGCTGAAAAAATATGCACAACTCCTCAGTGTAGGACAGGAAAGTCAGAAGCATTGAGTCCAGAAACTGCCCTTGTCACCTTTCATAATAAAGTTGCAGCAAATGTCTAGTCACTAACTTGACAGGATTAAGTGTAAACTTCTTAATTTAGAAATAACTGTCCCTGAGTCTCATTCATTTTTTAAAATACTTAATATTCGAAGGAGTTAGAAAAGATAATGAACATAAGAACTATCTCACTTGGGGTTCTGTCTTTTTTTTCTTCTTTCAGACTCTTTGATAGCACAGCATGTGAGGAAGACCACTGTCCGCTGTGGCATCATCCTTTTGTTAACATCCCTGTGGGGCTGCAGATAATTATCTGTTTGTTGTTAATTTTCATCACTTTTGTAATTAAGAATTGTCTAGGATACAAAACCTTAGTTATCAAAAGTAACTCTATAATATGAGACATTACAGAGGTTTTTGGGAAGCTCAGGATATATAGTTTTTTTGGATGTCAGAATACTTGCAAATTTTCTTCCCATGTGCTGAAGCAAAGAGTCCAGGTTGTTTGTCGTCTTTTCTTTCCCTGTCTTCCCTATACTTCCCTTCCTTTTGGCAAAGGTACTTAAGAACTAGAGCAGTTTAAGCTGAATCATGTTATTAAATTAAACATCTTTCCTACTTCTGCTTTTTTTACCTTCATTAGAAGGGAAAAAGGGAAGAACTCATGATAAAAATATTTGAGTCCTGAGACTCTGAAGAGCAAGAGTTGATAAGCAAGATATTGACAGATAAATGTTCCGATTGTTGCAATCTTTTCAAAGCATCCCAAGGATAATTCCGCTATAAACAAAAAAATACAAATTATGAGTTTGCACAAAACTTTGATTGAACCGCAGTGACTACAACTTGCTTATTAGAACATAAAAACTTCCAGAGATGTTTTATGGAATGGGTGATTTAACAAAGAAAAAATATTTTTTTTTGAGGGAGGTGAGGCTGAAAGGAACAAACAAAAGGGTCTGAGTTCAAGAGCTTTTTAGTGTTGCCTACCACGTAGGCGTGGTGACCTGGTTCATGAATCACTCATTGGCCAACTCCTGGCCGTACGGTCCATCAGCATGCAGACACCAATGTGGTGGACGGTAAGTGACGTTTATTAATAGGTGACACAGGATTATATAGCCTAAATTTACATCACTTCCATCTGCTTACATCATAACTAAGTGCTACTGGCTCATAGGAAGGGGCCCTGTCTTTCCATACAACGCGATATCTTCCGGTTGCCAGACCCTGACTGCACCATCTTAGCATTTCTGTGATATGGTATAGAGAAGCTCTGTATCAGTCTTTGCTAGTATTCAGCATGACTTCCATGGAGATATATTGGAATATTAATGCAACCACGAGAAAACGTGTGGATGCTCTTAAGTTATTAAAATGTCCAAATGTTTAACATTGTTGCTTCCAAAATAAAATGGACAATTTCTAGCAGAAATTTTGACTTGATTTTAAACAATGAGATTTGGTTTGCTCAAATGAGATATGCTAATATCTTTGTGCAGTGGAAATTGGTATATTTCCCATATGAGATCTCAGTTGTGTAGCCATCCCTTGGAGCAATGAACATAATCTCAGCGTTCAAACTGAGAACAGCATACTCTGTTTCCTGAGCATATAGTGAGAGATGCATTTCCTGAATCATTAATTCTTTATTTTGTAGATTCTACTTTAAATAGTACCTAGAAATCCTTTGCAGTCCTTATTTCCAAACTTTGTTTTCAACTTCTTCTGAAGTTCACAATTTTTAACTGCTTTTAACTTTCATAATCAGATGCTTTAAGAATTTTTCAAGTGCTAAGCAACTATGCAGCACATAAATACTCCCTTGTTAGTCTATCATAGTGAATACTCCCTTGTTAGTCTATCATAGTGAAAATCAAGTTTTATCTTAGCTAATGGATGGCTTCTCTCCCTGTAAAGTTTAAGGTCCATCTGAAGCTGTTCTGAAGATAATTTATTTCTGTTTCTGTAGTCAGCAGGTTCTGTAATTACTTTGTGTTGTCTTTTTGTGTTCCCTTGCAGTGGTTTTAATTTTTTTGTTTTGCTGTTTTCTTCAATTACATCAGTTTAGCTTCACTTAACTAGACCTCCCCAGATTATGAATGTCAAGTGTATGATGTAAGCAGCTTTTTGAACTCACAAACTTTTTTCAAGCCTCACAAACTAGGAAAAAAAAATGTTAGAATGCAAAGATTTTTCTGTTGTGTTTAGGGGAAGGAATTTGATTCCTATTTTAGAAAATGTATGTTTTGTTAGAACAACCTTGTTGAATAAATTGCTTGTGAGATTTTTCCATTACACTAGTGATGTATGATTTGGAAGAAGTATCATAAGATTTTTCAGGTGAGTTTTAAGGTTGCAGTTTTCTGTGTGTTTAAAAAGAAATCTGCCTTACAACCTGCATACTTCAGAGAATCGCCTTGCTACCTGCTTGTGACTGCCACACTTCTGGCAGCAGGCATAGCTGCCAGAGGTAACTTAACTTGTCTTTCTTCTTTCTCTGATTTGAAGTAGCTGAAAGGGAATGTTTTGTGACATACTGCAAGGTGTTTTCGTGTAATTCAACTGAAAGAAATGCACGGAGAAATTTTCCATGATGTATTTTAAATCACTTTCCGGTCTGGAGAGAAAATTACAACTTTGAGCTTTGCAGACTTGATTTGTGTTTCTAGTAATTTCAAGCACGTGGTGAATGGAGTAGACATCTTAAAATTAAGTGTTGTTAGGACAAAGAGCGTGATCGTAGTCACCTGACTTGCGCAGTTTTATTCTATGTAACTTGTGTTCTTCAGAGACTAATCACCACTTCCAGTCACATTTGCTGGTTTGCTGAATCTGCATACTTTCTGACCTTTTCACCAGTGTTTTGAACTGCAACTGATAGTTCAGACTGGTGAGATAATTAACAAACTCCCATCCGCTCCATATTGTTCATTGTGCTATCAGACTGTGAACTGATACCACTTCTTTGTGGATTGTAGCAGTAGTTGTATCTTTATGAAGTGTGTTCTCAAGTGTTTGTGCTTTCTTCAGCTTTTTTTGTATTTTTTACATATTCCTTGAAATAGTATTTACATTTTCACATGCCTTGGCGTCTGCATATACCTGGCACTTGTGCGTTGGTGAGTGTATTCATGTAAATGACTATTTTGTTCTTACTTTGCCAGTTCAGCTTCTCATTCTATCAGTCTTTGTAATTTGTCTAACCCTAAACTGAGAGAGCTCTTTGAAGTAGAGTCCATCACACCTCAGAACTTACTCAGTAATTATCATAAAGAGACTTTGGTTTGATAATGCAGCAAAAGAAATAGCGTGTAGTGAACTGTGCATTATCTTTGATTTACATATAGATAAATAATTTCAGAAGCTCTTGGAGTTCAGGTCTGTGAGGGATTGTCAGTGAAAGGATGTGAATGGTATCATTGCTTCTGAAAGTAACCTGGGTTGGAATCAGCTAGTGCGTATTCATGTAACTTAGAGCCTGGCATAATGGGAAGCAGAGACATGAGCTGGCTGCTCATGGAGGCAGTTAAAGTTTCTTCACTTTTTTTTCACCATGGGCTCCAGATGAGATTATGTGATCATTCCAAACATGATTATTTTATGGTTCTGGAATTTTGTCACAAAGCAAAAGCTTGTTTGGAGGATTCTACGAGAGTTTTGCATTAGCACAGGGTAAGGTGATGGGAACTAGTAACCTTGGAAAAAGTCTGCATGTAGTCATTCATGCATTTTGCGTTGTGTATTTATTCATATTTTTATTACTGACTTTCTTCTATTATTCAAGGTGGCAAGAAAATAACAATATTGTAAAATTACAAAATTGTAAAATAAGTACTACTTATTTTAATCTAAATTCTAATCTCCAGGTGTAGAATGTAATTTGCTTTCTTCTTTCATGTGATTAAAATTAAGGGTTATGAAAGTGCATGTCCACTCTATTGCATGGAGGAGCTACATGTAGTTTTTTCAGCTACCTTGATTTGGTACAGTTCACATTAAAGTCATGACGATGAGGTCTCTTGTGTATCTTGCTGTCGAGTTATGTGAAAGCTTTTTCTCTTCTGTGAAAACAATGGAGATTGGAATTCACAGGGAGCAAAGTGAAACAATGATTAAATATGTGAAGGGAAGCAGTGGGACAGCACATCGATAAATAATCTCAGGGAATCCTGTGTTTTGAATGTTCTAAAAGTCATACATCTAATAAGAAACTTTGCTTGTAAGATGACATTTTTGTATTTTGTTAGTTGGTAATTAAAACATGGGGTGGGAATAGAGAGGGTCTGTGGTGTCCACAGTTACTGTTTCTGCCTATCTTTCTGATGTTTGTGTACTTTTACATCTAAGTGCTCTTAATTTTTTGGCTTTTTAAGTGAAAAGGTTGAAAATTTTGGCTTTAAATGCGTCATTGTATTAATGCCAGTCTTTGAACTAATTTCTGTTACAAAGCTTTAATTCAATTTGAATTGTAAGCAACCTGCTTTATTTCCAGTAGCTTACTTGTCATCTATATAAAGTCTTTAATGTTACTTCAGACTTGTTTTAGTTCCTTTGAAGAATTGTGCAGACCAACATTTAATGAGATATTAATGTCCAACACTAAGCCGTTGTTCTTACTGAATTGGAAGTGAGGTTTATTGAATTAGAAGTCTCTTTACTTTTTCCTACAATTTATTGTTGTGGGTGTTTTTTTTTTCCCCTTTTATGCAGTTGTCGGAATCTGGGTAGTTTCAACACACATATTAGTCGAGGAGAACATTTTTAGAAGCATTTGAACAAATTACTAACAGCAGTTTCTTGAATTGTCTGTTCTCCTGCTATAGACAGATAAAAGTAGAAAACACACATGCTTCCCTATAGGAATTCTTCTAAAATACATTAAACACTCTTTACCATTTTTCGGCTGTCCTTCAGGTTATACAGTATTTAAAGAGTCAAGGTAGATTTTGAGGCAGACCAGCATATTATTTGAAACTTTTTAAACCAGCATTTTTTACTGGCGATACAGAGAAGTTGTGTGCATTATCAGCAGTTTGCTTTGAACATCTACTTACCTATAGTGGAGTGAGACATCTAAAACTTCTGAATTTCTTTTTTTTATTTTTTATGATCGAGTTCATTGCCTTAAGACTCGGTAGTTCCATATCTTCATCTCTAGTTTTAGTAACCAGTCCAATAATACTAGACTGTTGGAATTCCCTTCCTCTTGCCTATTGGAGAAGAATTTAAAAAAAAAAAAAAAAAAAGCACAACAAAACAGAGCTTGTTAAAAGGGTACTGGACTGCAAGGGAGAATTTGTAATGCTAGAAACTTCTAGGCAGGTGAGTGACTGGTGGAACTTCAGGTTTTACATCTATCATTCGTGAAAACTTTGTGCTTGAAAAATGAATGGCATACTGAACACATCTCTCTATATTCATGAGTAAAGAAAAAACCCTGAGGAAGTGGATCTCTATATATCCAGAATTACTGGGGATGGGAGGAACTTTTCTGATACCAATGCTGAAATAACACAATGAGAGATGATAAAATAATGAAGTGTGTTGTCTCAAAACACCTATGCAGCAAATTACTGTCATTCTTCCTTACAAAGTATAAAGTAGCTGTGTGTGTATATATATATAGAGAGAGAATATAAAGTATACAGAAACTGTATGGTATTAGTACTGACAAAAGCCTTTCAGTATAGAGTGGGACAATACTAGGTCTCATTAATACCTTTAAACTTCTGTTAATGTCACTGGTAGCGCTGTTGTTATAGGGAGTTGGTGCTGACCAATGGGGTTAATTAAGAAAGTGCACATATTTAAAATTAGAAGAGATTTGTCATGTATGTGCATTAAGTAATTGTCAGTAATTAAAAAACAAGTGCATTTAGACAAAAACTGGAATTCAGATTTGATTTCATGGCTTTGTTTTCAAGCTTCTGAATATAGAATCAACCAGGTTGGAAGAAACCTCTAAGATCATCCAGTCCAACCAATCACCCAACCCTATCCAATCAGCTAGACCTTAAACACCTCCAGGGACAGGGACAGCTGCCTGGGCAAGAAGAACTTCCTCCTAATATCCAGCCTATACCTCCCCTGGCACAACTTGAGACTGTGTCCGCTTGTTTTGTGAGAAGAGACCAACGCCCACCTGGCTACAACCTCCTTTCAGGTAGTTGTAGACAGCAATGAGGTCACCCCTGAGCTTCCTCGTCTCCAGGATAAACAACCCCATCTCCCTCAGCCTTTGCTTGTAGGACTGTGCTCCAGGCCTCTCACCAGCATTGCCACCCTTCTTTGGACAGAATTCCAGCACCTCAACATCTCTCTTGAATTGAGGGGCCCAGAACTGGACACAGTACTCAAGGTGTGGCCTGACCAGTGCTGAGTACAGGGGAAGAATAACCTCCCTTGTCCTGCTGGCCACACTGTTCCTGATACAGGCCAGGATGCCACTGGCTCTCCTGGCCACCTGGTCACACTACCGGCTCATGTTCAGCCTACTATCAACTAACACCCCCAGATCCCTTTCTGCCTGTCTGCTCTTCAACCACTCTGTGCCCAACCTGTAGTACTGCTTGTGGTGGTTGGGGCCAAAGTGTAGAACCAGGGTTGTTCTTAGGTTGTTAACTTAGCCTTGTTAAATCTCCTTTTATTTTATGGTGTATTTGTGGAGGAACATTGGAGTAATTCAGAATAATGTACATGTATGAGTAGAGGGAAGATTAAAAGTCTTATCAAACTAGATGGGATTTATACCTAAACTACTTTGTGCTAAAGATTAAACATAGATTTTCTTTTATGAAAGGCTGTTCTTCAGCTTGTGTTAGAAACAGTAAAATGGAACAGTCAACCCTTTAGTAAAAGGGTTGCTCACTTAATAAACTAAAAAGTGTGTGGCCATATGTTATTTTAATAAACTGTTCTAATGAAATTTTTGGAAATACTTTCCTGTTTAAAAAAAACTCCAGTGGAACAAATTTTTAATGGTATTTTTCTGCTGTTTTGTATAATTATGTATTGTTTGCTGCCTCTTCTAGACTTTTACTTGACAAATATCTGCAATATGTCACCTTAATTTCCTGTAAACTTCTTAGAAACTCTTTGAGTGGATAATTTCTTACATGATTAAAACACTTTGAAAAGCCTGTTAAGTTTAGTATAACTATATGCCCTACTTATGTTGGAATATGTCAGTTGAGCTCTTGAAGTGGAGAAAACACAACACAGACACATTATTAGTAATTTATGTGAGGCTGATAGTTCTGCCAGTGTTGGATTTTAGGGATTAAAATCCTGACCTTGAGGACACCTCACAGTAAGTATAGAAATGCTTGCACTAACAGTCCTGACCAGTGTTTGGGTAAAGCTTGAACTTGCTTGGGAAGACAGACTTGAAAGCCCGTGCAGGAAAGACACAAATTTCTGACCTGGTGGGAGAGTTTGTGTTCTAGAGGAGTGCAACTACTTGACTCCTATAGTCTCCTACTAATGTCTACCATTAGTAGAAACAGTGTCCAGAATCCTGTTAGGCCATTGAACCGTTGTCATGTAGTTCTCAAACATGTAGCAAGATGATAGTAAGTGGGTTGTGGTTTGTTGGTTTGTTGTTTTTTTGTTTGGTTTTGTGGTTTGTTGGTGTTTTTTTTTTGTTTGTTTGTTTGTTTATTTGCTTGTTGGGTGTGGGGTTTTTGTTGGTTTGTGGGTTGTTTTTGTTGTTTAGGATATCAGGTAGTGACAGGACTAGGGGGAATGGAGCATATCTGGAGGTGGGTAGATTCAGACTAGATGTGAGGAGGAAGTTCTTCACCGTGAGAGTGGTGAGACCCTGGAATGGGTTGCCCAGGGAGGTAGTTGAGACCCCATCCCTGGAGGTGTTTAAGGCCAGGATGTGTGAGGTTCTAGCCAGCCTGATCTAGGGTAGGGTGTCCCTGCCCATGGCAAGGGAGTTTAAACTAGATGATCCTTGTGGTCCCTTCCAACCCTGACTGATTCTGTGATTCCATGACTCCCATTAATAAATACTACAGAAAGCTTATCTTGAAATCTAGTTTCATTTTTTTTGTTGTTGGTGTCCTCCACACTGGTAGGATTGCTTCTCAAACTCAAAATACTAAATTCACAAGGAAATTAAACAGAAGAACATGAGGAACCAGCCAGAGTGATTGCTGAACCAGGCCAACTAAATTGACAAACTAAATTTGGTTTTGTTAGAGTATTTGAATTGAATGTATATTGGGTCATAATAGTGCAAAAGGATAGCTTGATCTCAGAATATGAGTTATGGAGCCTGAAATAATGAGCTTGAACTGTCATCTGCAGTCCAATATGGAAAAAAATAAGAGTTGATTTTGAAACACTGTATTTTAATACAGTGAAAGTTGGTAAATGTTTATTGAGGGAATCTTTTATGCTTTAGATATTATAACCATGGAAATGTGTTTTAGGACTTAAAATTGATTGCTTAAGTCTTTTGTCAGAAATGCCTGATATTTTATTTATTTGGACTGGCTAAGGAACTTGGAATGCTTCAGTTTGGAATCTTTGATTAAGTCTGCAGTTGCATTACTGTTACATGCTGTGCTGAAAACAAGTTACCTCTTTTAAGAAAACTACATCAAAAAAGTGGTAAAAGCCTTTGTGGGAAGGATGAAAGGACTGTCCTGTTCATTCATCAGTAGATGGTTAGATGTGCTTAGCTCTATCATGAACTCAGTTTATGGGTTACATTACAGCATTCGTGATTAAGAACTGTCTTGTGTACATATTTTATGGTAGTAGTGAAAATACAGTGGAAGTGAGGTAACTGCTCTTTCTAGAAGTATTGACAAGGCAAGACACTTGCATAGGCCTTTAGATTTAAAATAAATTATTTTGTTAATTTCAAAGGGAGAGAAAAAACATATAAACTTTAGGAAGAAAGAGTCTACTAAAAAATTAGAATTTTGTTTTTCCTGTGTGTTAAAATCTTTCCTAGTGCTGTGATGAAAAGTGAACTAACACACTGGTTCATTGCATCCTGTTTCTGTGTTGGACAAAAAATATTCTGATTCTCTTATCAGTATTTATAAGAGGAAAAGTTCATGAGTACAGTTAAGCAGTTCTATCTACTTAATGATAGTATGTGAGGAATTGTTACACCTAAAGATTGCCTTAGTGTGTAGTATACTTTTGTGCCTAATTTGGAGACTCTAAGGAGTGATCTGATGTGTATCAGAAGTTTGAAACCATTGCCACCTTCATTTAGTTGGAAAAACTTAGTTGGTGTTCAATGCCCGAAAACTAAGATTGGGTCTAGCAACTAATCCGCAAAGCAGGCACGTGATAAATGGAGAAAAAGGAGTCTTGAGAGTGATTGTAGGGGAGAAAACAAAATAAAAACCAAACTAAACAGAAAAGCAAAAAACATTAGCAACCAGGAAAAAACTGTAAATGTTAAGTAGTAGATTCCATAGGCATTTTTTTTAATTATGAATTATTCCAGATGACAGAGAATGACTAAAAATAGTTGTGTATTTTTTAAAAAAATATTAATAATTTGATATAAGAAAGGGTATAATGTTTATTTATGGAACTTATTAATTAGGTGAATGTTGGCATTAAATTAGAGAAAATAAAGCTTTGTGAAGATGTAGGTTATCCTCACCAAACTTTCTACTTTCAGGAGGTCACTTTGCGTGTAGGACATGTAGCTTCATTGTTGCTCTGGATGTTTCCTTCTGCTGTAGTGATAGGGCTAGCAGTGCAGAAAGCAGATGTTCTGAAGACTTTAGTGCTGCTTGTATGTCCTCTATTCTGTAAACTGATCTGTGAAAAATGTATTCATGATATGGGACAGAATTTTGTGGGTTACCATATTGGATGGGAACAGAAATGGAGACCACCTTTGCCACAGTGGGAAGGTAATATTGTTTCTTTTGCTGGTGCTGCTAGCAATAGATAATGCAAACTTTAAAATTTCCATTTTTAAGGAAGGGGGCAGTGAGAAAAATCAGATGTTCAGTGTTCTAAAATTCAGTGTTCAGTGTACTAAAGTGTCTGAAAACACATTTCTTAGAGTTGATTCTGAACTGCTCAGGAAAAACAGGAGTTAGCTGTGCTGTAACTCTGATTCTTGGATTGTCTTATCCAAGAGACTTGGAAGTGTGCATGACCATGGTTTTGAACTTTACTGTGGGGGGGAGAAAAAGCACTTGGAACCTACAACAAACAACAGCAAAGCACACATCTTTCAAACATGTTGTTTTTTTCACCTACCACTGAAGTTCTGTTTTCAGAAGCTGCAGTATCCCCATTCAAAAGTCTTCAATATTTGAGTTTCTGACTTTTTTCCTGAATGATTCCTCTTCTACAGGTAGATTTTAATACGTGCATGCACAGAGATTTTTATTATCCCTTGGAGTTGATAAATAAGTTTAACATAAATTATACATATTTTTTTTCATTAATTTGAAAATTACTTAGCTTCTTTTAAGGATACATGAAATCTGCTTTCATTTTTTAAAAATAATGAAATCAACCTAATTGACTTGAATGTCAGCGTCAGTAGAAAAAAAGGTCGCGGTTCTAATTTGCACACACATGCTCACTGAAATTGTTGGGAATTGCTTTCAGAAGCCATCTATGTTAAACTATTTTTCATTTTGAGAGAATTTCTCTGAACTGTGAAATACCTTCCTCAAAAGTAGAGTACACTCAACCTCAGAAGTTAATGGCTTAGAATGATTATGAGGCAATAAAAATACTTTGAAAGTAGAATTTTGAGAATAAAGCATCTCTTGACAGATTAACACTTTTACAATGATAATAAAGAATTGGAAAAATTGTTTGTGCCAGAACATTAAAATATTTAGAGCACAAGATTGTTTCTTTGCCAAGCATTTGATTGTGATCCTAACGTGTTACCCAACTGCATGATATCACTTGGTTTTGTTTTATTTGTAATGTAAATAGAAGAATTTACAAGGAGAAGTTAACTTCTCAGGAGAGACTGGTATTGAGAGACAAACTTTAATTTTAATTTGAACTCGAATGACTTAATATCCTGCTACAGTTCACTCTGAAGAGCAGGGGAGAAACAACTCTGGATTTGAGGTGTTTTTTTAGATTTGTTTTTCTAAGTTTGACATGACTTTGAAAATTCCTTGTGGAAACTGTTTTCTTGGAAAGAATGCACCTGATGCATTGCATCTACGTACTGTAGAATAGGAGGTGGTTTGTGGCAGCAACAAATCTTGCTTTATTAATATACCTTTTGTATTTGCACCAAATTAAAAAAACAAAAACAAACCACAGAGAAGGAAGAGTGCTGTTTTCTGGGAGAAAGCGTGGGAAATTGTGACAGAACTAGTACAATTCCTGTTACTAGATTCTAAAAGCAATACTTTGCCTGTAGCTTTTGTGATGTGTCTTCTGAGCTTTTCTTTGTTTGCTTCTAAGTGTATACAGAAACCTTGTGTGCAGCAACTCATCTCCTTTCCAAAGGATATATAGTACATCCAGATCTTTTGGCTTCTTTACATTTGTTGCAAAAGTAACGCTGGTTGTTGTTTCCATAGTAAGTGATACCCACACAGACCTATAAAAAGATTAAAATTTTAAAGTCTCTTGGAATTTATTGCATGTTATTTTATTGGCATGGGTTATTAAAGTGGTCATTAGCTGTGTCTGTCACAAATCTAAACTTGCGTTCAACCTAGGTTGAGTAGCAAATTTTGTGTGGGCTTTCAGTTGTTGGAAATCTTGTGGCATATAACAAACAGCTTTTGAAAATACATTTGACTAATGGATCACTCTTTTTTTTCCCCCACAGGTTCGATCTGTGGATGAAATGAATCATGAGTTTCAGGCTCTTGCCCTAGAATCTCGGGGAATGGGAGAGGTAATTATAATGTGTTGATACAATTTAAGAAGTTTTAAATTATGTGGCATAAAGGAAAGAGTTTCTCTTAAGACCAAATTGGTTTTTCTGGCAACTGAAGATTTTCTGGCAGATGAAGATAAACTAAGTGCTTTGCAAGAACACCAGGGTGATTGTTGACTGGATCCAGTGTATTACTATGTCAGTCTTACTAGATAATTGATAATCTTAGGAAAGTGATAGATTGATTTGTTTTAAAATTTGTGTAACTCTATGATATGAGGCATGTTTTCAGTGTAATTGTTTCCAAGATCGTGAAACAGTTGCTTACTGCCCCTGAAAAGCAGAGGAGAATGGGATCTAAGAATTATTTGGCTCCACAAAAAAGCAAAACTGGCATACCTTAGCAGAAATGTGTGATATTTTGCTGGTAATTACTCCTTAAAAGAAGTTTTTAAACATGGTGAAGAGTGTTATTATATAACTTAATGGTGGTGGGGAAAGGACTTTTTGGATTGTTTTGCTGCTTTTTTTTTTTTTTTTTAAAGTCAGTGTACTAAGGGGGGTGGGGAAAGTAAGATAGTGGAGGATGACTTAGCTCCTTCAGGGCAGTTCCCTGACCTGTTTGGAGAGTGCTGCTTAATGAGACACTAAGGATGACCCAGTAATGGGTACTTGCAGCCCAGAATGCAAACTGTATCCTGGGCTGTATCAAAAGCAGGATGGGCAACAGGTTTTGGGAGGGGATTCTCCCTCTGCTTTGGTGAAGACCCCACCTAAAATCCTTTGTCTGGCTCTGGAACCCTCAACAGAAGGACATCAAAGTGTTAGACTGGGTTCAGATGAGGTCCGTGAAGAATCATCAGAGGACTGGAGGACCTCTCCTGTGAGGAGAGGCTGAGACTTGGAGTTGTGCAGCCTGGAAAAAAGAAGGCTCCAGAGAGAGCTTACAGCAGCCTTCCAGTATTTGAAGGAGACCTACAGCATTAGCTGGAAAGGGACTTCTTAAAAAAAGATGTGTAGTGATAGGAAGAGGGATAATGGCTTTGAACTGGAAGAAGCCAAATTTAGATTAAACATTAGGAAGAAACTCTTCACCATGAGAGTGGTGAGGCACTGGAACAGGTTACCCAAAGAAGCTGTGGAGGCTCCAGCCTTAGAAGTGTTCAGAACCAGACTAGATTCTAGTTCTTGATGATGGCAAGGGGTTTGGAACTAGGTGATCTTTATGTCGCTTCCAACACAAACCATTCCATGATAATCAATATGCATTTAGAGCTACTTGCCCTAACAGGATATAGTAATGAAATAAATTCATACCGAACAAAGACTTCAAATACTGATCCTTTTGTCTTGCTGACTAGTGACTTAATTCACTTGCTAATGGAACCAGTGACAGTATTTTGGTTTAGCTTCCTTTAAATGATGATAGGAGTGTGATCTCTACAGAAACTGTAACTTACTGATGAAAACCAAAATGCTTACTTCTAGTTGCTGAATGTTTCTGGGCTGAGGTGTGGCTGTTACTACTTGCTTTTCTTCTTTAATGAAGTGTTTAACCAATCTGTTGGCTTGTCAGCAATTTTTGCTTTAGCCAGGGCTCTACATTGGAGCCTCCCATTTGAAAAAGCAGTAATAGATGAAGCTGTGTCCTCTAGAAAGCTGAGCAGCCACAATGGTTATGCTTGCTTTGCTCCCCCATCCCCACCCTCTCCCAGGTCTTAAACCTCCTTTCTAAATGTATTAGTATGCTATCTGTGGTAGTACCAACAGTCTGATAGAATGGATGGGTTTCATATTCTTTTGCCACCCACTAAGCACTCTGAAAGACTGAAATCAGTGAATATGAAGCATGACACAAGTGCCTGGAAATGAAATTGAGAGACTGACTGCTCCTACAGATCTTTTGGTTTAGATTATTTCAGATTGAGGGAGACTTTTATGCATTATTATGATTTCTGTTTGTTTTCATGGTATTCTTTGAGTCTGTGAAAATATTTGAAAAACCTACCCCAAACCAAACAACCCACCACCAAAAAAAAAGAAACAAACAATAAACCCCAAAACCAACCCCCAAACACAACAAGACACACAAAGCTAGAGTTCTGGTAAAATCGGTACTGTACTGTGACCATGTGCTTCTAAAGTTATATCACCAGAAAAGTAGTGTCTTCCAGTTATTTGGACATAATGCAGGTTCCCATAGCTGGGTTGACTTTGTAATTGTCTTAATGTATTGCATAACAATAAAGGGTGAGAGGATTCCATGGCTACTGTAACCTTCTTTTGGATTGTAACCTTTCAGAACATTAAAGGAAATGTCCTCATAAAAAGCCTTTTAAGCTGGCAGTTGTGTCTTCTTCCATGCCATACTTGGTCTGCTGTGAAAGGAAGACCATGTCAAGTGATCCACTTCTAGCTATTGGAAAGTTGCTTTATCCAGAGAGATAAAATGAAGAAGATCATTTTCTCTGAATTGAATTTTCCTTTTCATAATTCTAATCCTTCCTGGTCTTTCCCTCAGCCATGTCTGGAAATCAGTATTTGGCCTTAGGAGGCTGTTAAGTATTACTTTTTGCATCATTAAAATCAAGACTGTCTGAATCCTCAGGCAAGTCTTTCTTCCATGTGCTAATGTAAAGGAATATAGAATGAAATTTTTTTTCATTGTACTATAGCACATTTTGGAATAATATATACTGGACATCCTTCTGTTAAGTCATCCTTCTGAGCTGCATTCAGATGGAATCTGTCATCAAACAGTATTTGGAACTGGACAGCATGACGTAAGCCAGATGTACAGATTTGTTGACTCTGTTTACCCCTTGCAATTCTTTGTGAATTTGTTGTGTAAAGACCAAAGTTGTATTATCAAGAAATCTGCTGTATTGCAGGCATCTTCCTTTAAAATTTTAGCTGTTAGGCTAATTAAACAGAGATGATACTTCTAGTTCCAGCTACCAAAAGCTCTTATCACAGCTCTTAAGGTTGTGATAATAGTCTGAAGAAATACTGACACATGGTGCTCTTTCTCTTCTATAGTCATATGTTATTCACTATTTCAGGACCCTTTAGTGTGACCTAATACAGGCATACATAAAATTGTCAAACAAAATATGAAACTAAAACTTATTTTGATAACGTATAGTCTTATAGAAACTTACAAGGTCAAAGCACACACAAATTTCATTTCAGAGACAACGTAACCATTTCCGAGGTCAAAACTTCATTCAGACAAATTTTAGAAGGCTCTCTAGGAATAACTTCTGGTCTTAAAAAAACCAGAAGAATTCTTAATTCATGGGTCTGTAATCAAGATGGTGCAGTTACTTATCAGAGAGCCAGTTAAGAGGCAGCTTTAGCATAATTAGTCAATACGTGTGCATAGAAAAGGACTTTGTTTGCTGGGGAGAGATATGACACAGATCAGTGCTCACACTGGAAAAGACACTTTTTAGCATACTGTTGTAAGAGTTTAGTAAGAAATATGACTACGATTGGACAAATCTTTAAAGTTTCTTTTTATTGGATTAAGTGCAAGAAATACTGAGCAAAATGCATGGTACCAAAGGGTAAAGTATGATGGTTTATGCTACTTGTATTAATTTATGATGACTTCTTGGTTAAGGCTTTTCAGTAGAACTAATCAAGTGGGATTATTTTTCTTGTCTGTTAAAAAGGAACACAATTGGTTTAGTTTTCTGAAAAATCCTCTTTTTTTTTTTTTCCCCAGTTCCACAGTGACATAGTTGACAGCTGCTATGGCTGTATATTTATATGATAATCCAATAGCTAAAACATCTCTTTAGAAGGGGTTAGTGTATGTCATCCATCATCCTTCAAAAATAAGTAAATAATAAATTCAAATCATTTACCTTGATGGAAGTGCAGAATTATGAACTTAAAAATATTTAAATACTTCAGAGACTTCTTTATGTGAAAGTTTTAATGAATTTTTTTTTTCTGTAGATCTACTTGATCTTCAGTAGGATATAGTTTTGAATTTAACCTGCTGACATATAGATGGTGCATTATGTTCTGTGGTAAAGATACTCTCTATTGCTAGAACCAGAATGCTTTAGTTTAGAAGCGACTTTTAAAGATCATCTAGTCAACCCCAATTCTTATGTGTACCAGAATGCAAGAAGACCATGAGTAAGTGAATATATCTGTTTGGAATTTGAGAGTATGTAGTTAAAACAACAACAACAAACAAACAACAACAACAACAACAACAACAACAAAAAAAACAAAACAAAAACAAACAAAAAAAAAAAAAACAAAAAAAAACCAAACAAAAACAACAACAAAAAAAAAACAAACAAAAAAAAAACCCAACCAAAAAAAACCAAAAACAAAACCCACCAAACAAAGCAAACCTAAAGAAACTTCTCTGAACAACAGAAAACCTCAATAACAACAATAAAATTGCCCCCAAGCAACGTGCATTTTTGGAATGAGAATTATTACTGCTTTCTCTAGCAGTGCACAGTTAGGTTTTTTTCCTGTTATAGAAATCCTGAGAATGCATTTTGAAATCATAGAATCATAGAATGGTAAGGTTGGAAGGGACCTCAAGGATCATCTAGTTCCAAACCCCTGCCATAGGCAGGGACACCTCCCACTAGNGCCCCTTGTCCTGTCATTGCAGGACCTTGTAAATAATCCTTCCCCAGCCTTCCTGTAGGCCCCCTTCAGATACTGGAAGGCTACTATCAGGTCCCCTCGAAGCCTTCTCTTCTCCAGGCTGAAGAGCCCCAACTCTCTCCGCCTGTCTTCATAGGAGTGCTGCTCCAGCCCTCTGATCATCTTTGTGGCCCTCCTCTGGACCCACTCCAACACTTCCATGTCCTTCCTGTGCTGAGGGTTCCAGAACTGCACACAGTACTCCAGGTGCGGTCTGACGAGAAATCAAAACCAGTACTGCAGTGTGATCTGCTCTAAATGTGCCTATCATTATAAGCATTGTATTATCTGTACACCTGTGTGGTTAGTGGAATTTGCTGAATTTCAGGGTAAGCGCACTTTACAGTGATGCTCATTTTATGACACCCAGGATAATACTTGGTCTGTCTTACTCTGATACAGCTGTCTTAGGTTATGACACTGTCACTTTTCTATTTCTCATAACTCTCATCTAATCTGGATGCATTTAAAGTTGTAATAAAATGTAAATCTTTTTGCAAAATCAGGGTTTCACAGATACCATGAAATGCTTCCTTCTGTTCTGCACTATCCTACAAAAGGAAAAATAAGTAGTATTGAAAACTTTTTACAGTATAAAGCTAAAAAGAGGCTGGTCTGAAATCTATAGTATGTTGCTTTTAGTTGAATTATGGTTGCAAGATTCCATTAATCCTTTTCTCCATCCTCTGACTACTAACTTTATCCCTTAAATTCAGGATAAAAGTAGTATCTTGATGCTTTCAGGCTACATTTGGTTGACATTAGTAATGATTCTCCCATGCATTGAGAAAATGAGCTTCTCTGACAGAACACCTCACAACAGTCTTAGCTCTCCTACCAGCACAATACTCTCCTATAGTATCAGCAATCCTTTAGTTACTTCAGGGGACCTCTTGTCGCCTCTATTTCAGTCGTCTATGAATGGCAATCTTATCCTCTTTAAGCTGTTTTCACAAACTCTTTCAGTGTTATATTAAGAGCTGGCTTTAAAAAATCGTCAAGGCTCGCACTAAGCAGCTGTGAAGTTCAGAAGGACTTCTTTAACCATTTAAGTAACAGGAGAAGGAAAGCTCCAAAACACAAAGCTTAGTTTGCAATAAACAAGTATCAGATTACTTTTTTTTTCTAACTTCCTAACATTTTAAATTGAAAGTTACTTGTTGCAGAATGGGATGGATTATGATCTTTCTGTCAGATCTCTTCTCTGTGATTTTTTGCAAGTTTTCTTTGTGGTTTTCAGTTAATGGGCCTTGTAAAGTATGCAGTATATAGTCTGGAAATACAGGGTTCTAATTACATGTTAAAGAGAAAATGTGATATGCAGAGTTTGGTGTAGCAGTTGTACTGCTACTGATGTGAGATGTTAGGAATTAATTAAAAGTAGTAAAATAAAGGTAATAAGAGTGCTGAAGTAGTATTTTTGTTTATGCAGTGTTTCTGTCATGTGCTAAGTATTTTGTACTTAAAATCAGTGCAAGAAAATCATACTGATATAACTTGGAATGTAATGTTTTAGAAGTAACAATGAAAGAAAACCATACAGCTAAACTAAATCATTGGTGTATGGAACTTCAGGTCCCTGTGTCATGAATTTGTAACAAGCAGATCCCTGTAGTCTTAAGGAGTTGACTTGCCACCACATCTATTAGTCCCTTTCTAAAGTGTGGAATGTGATGTGGTTCTAAGTGAACAGAACTTCACAGTGTGCTGTTGCTTATTATGATCATAGAATGGTTTGGGTTGGAAAGGACATTAAAGATCATCTTATTCCAAACTCCTGCTGTGGGCAAAGAGACATCCTCATAGACCGGGTTGCTTAAGGCCTCACCCAGTCTGTCTTTGATAGTTAAAGGCTGAGCTCTTGAGCAAACGTGGGAAGAAGGTGGTGTTAAAGTTTCTGAGAGAATTGACTTGTTTTAATGCAGGGATTCGTTTGATTAGCTTCTTTTACAACTGGTTCTATTTTCTGTATCTCTGTCATATAAATTCAGAATCTCAGTCTTGTTGGGGGACATCTTCAAAAGCAGAACCTAATTTTTAAGTCCTTATAATTATTCCTTGGCAATGTGTACTGCTTTGTGTAAAGCTGACTTTGGTCTCTAAAGTGAATTATTTGCATATTGTTTTAATATTATTGCTATTTTTTCCCCCATTAATAAACTTATTTTAAATCTGTTTTCTATTTTGAACAGCTTTTACCTGCCAAAAAGTTTTGGGAACCTGATGATTCAGCGAAAGATGGACAAAAAGGGATATTCCTTGGTGATGAGTGGAGAGAGACTGCATGGGGAACTCCTCGTAAGTGATTGATGTATATATATTGAAAGACTAGTCATGTTTACTAAATGGTATTTCAAACTAAATCAATATGATTTGTGTATTAAATTAAATCTAATTTTAATTGTGGGAATGGTGGTTGTGCCAATAACACTTTTCAAAACTGGGATTTGGTATTTTTATTTAGTTTAATATTGCCTCTGTAATGAAATGCAAAATTGCTACAAGTTGTATTTTTAAAAACAACAATAGTTTTGTTTATTTGTTTATTTTTAACAGACCATTCTATGTCCCAACCTATTATGGTACAGAGAAAGCCTGGACAGGGTTTTCATGGAAACAGTGAAGTAAATGCTGTGTTGTCTCCACGATCAGAAAGCGGTGGCCTTGGAGTGAGCATGGTAGAATATGTGTTAAGTTCCTCTCCAGCTGATAAATTGGATTCCCGGTTTAGGAAAGGAGCTTTTGTAAGTAATGCAGTGTGCTAAACTTGCCTGGTTACTCGCTATGGTCACGCTGTCTTATATGGTCGTGTTTTCTATTATATTTGTACATTATCCTTTCTCACTTCTTTGCTTTAGAAGAGAGCGTGTAGCAGCTACCTGTCTGTCTTCCTTGGTTGGAGGGGGCAGAAGAGGGAAATGGTTTGGGAATCTGGACTAAATGGTTCTTTAAAGTACTTTTCTAATACCTGTAAGTGAAGATAGGAAAAAGATTGCAAATAGCTCAATATAAAATATGATGGGCTTTATTCTAGTTCTTCCTATTCTGTCTTTCCATTCGGGTTTGTGTTGTGCTAGATATTTTAAGTGTGAAAAAGAAACTTTCCTAATTCAGTGTTACTGCTTTAACAGCACGGCTATAGTTAAGGTTGAGTTAGCTCTTCCATTATAAATCTTGGCATTCTTTTTCACGTTTTGGCAGTTATTAATTGCATGTGGTTGAAACTTGATGACCAAGTTACCCACCAAATGCAATTTCATTGAAAACAAATTGTTTGTATTGTTTACGTGCACTGTAGTGTAGAATTAGGTCACCTTGTGGTGCTCCTATTGTGTTCTGTTCAATATTCAGAATCAAACAGATTCTTTTTCCTCAGGGCACTAGAGATGCTGAAACAGATGGACCTGAGAAAGGAGATCAGAAAGGAAAGGCTTCTCCATTTGAGGAGGACAAAAACAGAGATCTTAAACAAGGAGATGATGAGGATGTTACTAAAATAAATGGCAGAGGTTTGCCAAATGGAATGGATGCCGATTGCAAAGATTTTAAGTAAGCTTTTAACTGTTTTTTCAAGAAGACAAGCATGTCTTTTAAGGGCATTTTTTACAGTTCTGGTTTGTGTGTCAGCTTTAAACATGACCCAGCTGCAGAGTGATTTTTTCCTACCTCACGTCTTGCCTTTCTCACTGTGCCACATGTTTCTTAGGATGTCATTAATGTGTGTGTCACTTCTCATGAGACAAATTCATCTTAATATAGTAATTATTCAAAGTACATGGGGACCTTCAAAATATGGGGAATTAAAGAGGAGTAAAAACTAACCCTTTGCATTTCAAACTAAAATGCTTTCTCTCTCTGCTGCTTCTTTAACACTCTATAACTTCTGAATCTGATTGTTGTAGAGAGTAAGTCCTACAGAATTTCCTTTTTTTCCTTCAATTTTGCTAACGAACACCACAGCCTAACACAGTTATTTCCCCATGGAACTCTTTATAGAAGTTATGTAAGGCGAAACAACATATTTCCCAGTGCACACAGTTAAGTGTCACCTCTTCACAATACAGGATGGTGTTGTGGTGTGTTTGGTTTAATAGGGGAAAATTTGACCAAACTTGAGCTTCTGAAATGTATGCTCCTATATGACAGCACATCCAACCTGTTTTCCTTAAACCACATTTTAAATTGGGTGTTTTAAAACAGGTAATCTTTGTTTTTAAATTACTATAGTGCATTGGTAACTGTCATACAGAAGAAATTTAAGAAAGATGTTGAGGTGCTTGAACATGTCCAGAGAAGGGCAACAAGGCTGGGTGATGGGGCTGGAGTACAAACCCTATGAGGAGAGGCTGAGGGAGCCAGGGTTGTTCAGTTTGGAGAAGAGGAGGCTCAGGGGAGGCCTTACTGCTGTCTGCAACTACCTGGAAGGAGGTTGTAGCCAGGTGGGGGTTGGTCTCTTGCAGGCACCCAGTGACAGAGCAAGAAGACACAGTCTCAAACTGCACCAGGGCAGGTTTAGGCTGGATGTTAGGAAGAAGTTCTTTACAGAGAGAGTGATTTGCCATTGGAAAGAGGTCTGCCTGCAGAGGTCATGGAGGTGTTTAAAAGAAAACTGGATAAGGCACTTAGTGCCATGATTTAGTTAATTGGAAGGTGTTAGATGATAGGTTGGACTTCATGATCTCAAAGGTCTTTTCCAACCTAGTTAATTCTGAGTATAATAGTTCTGAATGAATAACAAAATCAGAAAACTAGAGTGCTACTCATAAATTTGTATTAATGTGATGAACATGACCTGATAGTTGTAGTTTTGTTAGTTCATAATTGAACAAATATATTGAAATGCACATTTGGATTTATATGTAAGTATTTCCTATCCTTAAAAAGAAATGTATTTATGTGAGACCAAAGAGGGATTTGGCAAGTCTATTTTTCAAGACATTATTGAAAAGAATACCAAGCATGTTGGAGAGCTCCAACAAGTTCTTTTTGGATGCATGCTGCAATACATACAGTAGCCAAAGTTACCTTCAATATTACATTTAGAAAATGCAGAATTTTGTCCTGCTTTTCTCTACCAGTATCTGTTTCAATTTTGAAATAGTTGTTAGCAAAGTACCTTTCGTATTATTTAAACAGAGAAGTTAGTAAAAAATACACAAATGCAAAAAAGCATCCAAACCCAGTAAACCTCTCACCAAAAAAAAAAAAAAAAAAAAAAAAAAACAAGTA
>VWZE01011783.1:203144-284172 GCA_013396675.1 Eubucco bourcierii
AAAAAAAAAAAAAAAGACCAGCTAATTTAAATGGGCCATATGAAGTGGTGGTATAAAGCCCTCCAGAGGTTTATAATAGAAGTTTTGACACAACTTTAACTATAGCAACAGAATGACACCAATGTAAGGAACAACCTATATTAGGTAAACATAAGTATTAGTAAAAAACCTTTGTCATGTCCTCATCCTTGTGTTTTTATTGTACTTTTTAGAAAGATGAAACATGTACAGAAATGACTGCCTTTTTTCTTTTGTTCTTTGCTTTATTGATACTGTATGTCACTCGGGAAGAATAAGAAACATTAAATTGCTTCAGACTTGTATGTTGAGAGAAGTTGATTGCTATGTTAAAATCTAGTGTAACTGCTTTATCTTTGACGTATTTTATCCAAAGTAATAGAACATACAGTATTGTTGAATAAACTCACTAAAAGAGTGCTTTCTAGCTATGTAGTCTTTCAAGTGGATATCAGCAAATATAATAAGTACTACAAGATTTCTTTGCATTAATCTTGTGATTCAGTAAGAAATATATAGTTGTTTTGGAACCCTGAAGGAGGATGAGAAAAGGTAGTACTTAGGCTGTGTACGTATCCTAGAATTAGCAGTATACCATGCTAGGTTAGCAGTGGACTGTTGGAATAAATGTAGGTTCATCCTCTAAAACAGCATTTGGTATTTGTGTTATTTGTTAAAACTAGGCTCAAACTTAACTGGAAGTGTAATGTTTCCTGTGAAACAGTATGTAATTGAGTTCTGCAAGCTCAGTAAAGCTGCTAAGGGATCATAGATTCTCTCACAGAACTCCTTCCTAGTAGTTGACTTAGATTTTTCCCTGTAAATATTGGTAATCTAAACAATACGACCTGACACAGAAGATGGAGTACCACTCCAAATTAAGTTACCCTAGATCTAACCATACAGACATCTGTTTAGGATGCGAATATGGTGACATCACACTTCAGGTGTTTACCTGTAGGTCTTTATATGTGCACAGAAATTCCCTGTAGTCAGTGGCAATGTACACAATATGGCTAGAGAAAATGAGAAAACAATTTATCCATTATCTTATAGTGACCAACTGATTTGCTTTCTAGGCTACATCAATGGTATTGATTAGGTTTTCATCCTCTCTAGTGGGGATTTAAACACTGGTGCATGCAGAGATGTGTAAAGTGTAGCTCTGTCTATACCTCAGTCACCACCAGCCCTTCATATTTGCAAAATGAACTTTCAGATGTTTGGCATAATAAACAGTTTCTGGCTCGCTCTCTCTTGCTATCATCAGAAACTAAACCCCTAAATTTTACTTCATCCTAAGTGTTATCTTTTGGAACAACAGGCTATATTTATTGTATTGTTAGGTAAACTGAGGTGAAAGCAATGAGGTTATGTTAGGAACACTTTTATTCCCCATACCAATCATCTAATGTAGAAAATGAGTTGCGTAGGATAAGGCAGTTATTAGTCCATGTTACTGAAGGTAAAAGAATATGTTGTTTACCTTTGAAATGTTAAATATACTTAGGATATTGTATGTTTGTCCCTTGCAGTTGAAATTGTATTCTCTCCCCTTTGGCATGAGATGCAGTTAGATATTTTCTTACATGTTTTCTTTTCTCCTCACTATGTTTTCTGATAATTCCTGTTGCAGTAAAAAGCTCTCCCAAAAGTTACAGGTGACCACAGTCCACTTCAGCATATTCCGAATAGTCTCAAAGATCAATTTGACTTTCCTCTAAGTGATTTGAAGAGCTGTATAGTGTTGATGTTTGCATTAAAGAAAAACTTCTAAAAAAACTATGCTTTGAAATGAAATGTTCCTTTTATCCTGAGCCATAAATACATGGTGGTTAAAAATTCTAAAATCAGTCTGTCACTTCACTTTTTAATGTCTCAGAATTCAGAGATCCTTTTGAAATAAAAATGCTGTACTCTGTCCAGGGACAACTTTTTTTAAACCTGAAGAGTCTGTTTTGAATTATTTCTGAACAGTCGTACCCCTGGAAGTCGACAAGCCTCCCCAACAGAAGTAGCTGAACGCTTGGGCCCCAATCCTAGCACCACAGAAGGATTAGGTCCACTTCCCAATCCTACAGCCCACAAGCCTCTGGTAGAAGAATTTTCAAATCCAGAAAGTCAGAGTCTAGATGCCATGGAACAAGTTGGTCTTGATTCTCTACAGTTTGACTACCCTGGCAATCAGGTACAAATGGACTCTTCAGGAGCTACTGTAGGACTTTTTGACTACAATTCTCAGCAGCAGGTTAGTACTGGGCTTGAAAACACCAGAGTGGTCCTTTAAGTTGTACATTATACTCTTTGATAACCTGTGATTTGAGCATATAGTGTGTTGAGTTTTGTTTCATTTGTGACACAGTCAAATAAATGTATATTTAATCTAGAAGAACATTGGCACAAAAATTCCTTCTTAAACTTACGAGGACAGGAGTTTGGTTAGAAATGTTTTTTTTCTAAGTAAATCCCAATTGAATATTTTTTTTTTCTTTCCTAATAGCTTTTCCAGAGGACTAACGCTCTGACTGTTCAGCAGTTAACTGCAGCCCAGCAGCAGCAATACGCACTGGCTGCAGCTCAGCAACCACACATAGGTGAGATTTTTGTGAAGTACAGCAGGTGCCCCTGGCAAAAATGGGTGTGTTGCTTTGCTATAGTCCTTTCAGTTTTACCCAGAGTATTCTAAATCAAATAGATACTGATCAGTTGGCCCATTTTAGCAGTTGTGACAGCTGCACAGAATGACTGCATAAAACTGTTCTGCCCTCAGAACTTTCTGTTGTGTAAATTTTTGCCTATTTAAAAGAAAAAAAAACATTTTCACTTGTGTGGCACAGTGCTTGATGGGAGAAAAAGTAAAAAATAGACCAAAAACTTTTCTGGTCTAAGTAATGATAGAAACAGTAGCTTTCTTCACCAAAATAAGAAAAAAAAAATCTGTTCTATTACTCTGTTACTGTTTAGTACTTTTTATAATCCAGTTAAACTATTGTACAGTAGGATTTTGAAATTAAATTTCTGTGTTGATGAATTCATTCCTCCTTGCTAATGACACCTTTTAAACACCTCTTTATGCTTAGTTTATCTTTCTTTGTGCTGGAATTATTCTTTAGCCTGGTGTGGTTTTGTTTCCTGTCCCTTTAATTCAGTAAATCAATTAAAAACATAAAGTTCTTAGAGTGCTGGCAACCCAACAAACAGGCTGTATTTCAGTGACAAGGCTTATCTACCACTGTGGGGAAGCTGTATGTTTAGAGGGAAGGAGGTTGGCATACCATAGAAGCAATCAGTTATTTATGGGAGATCATCAAATTCTGACTGTGGGGAAGGATTAATGAATCCTGTCTTTCCCACTCTCCTCCACTAGGCTGTTGAGGTGTGTACACCCATCTCCTTCCTCTGTCAGGGATAAGACTCACTGAATTAGAAGGCCAGGCAGGAATAGGAAGCAGCATCTCCAAAGGCATGTCGGTGTTATTCTGCAGTATGGTGACAGTTGAGTTTTCCCAATGGCTTGTTTAGCTACTTTGTGAGGTCTGTTCAGGCTGGGATCAGTAGCCTATAGCTAGGGTTTAAAAGTATCAGCTTCTTAGTGTTACGTAGCTGACTGATGCAGTTGTAGAGCTGGGAGTATGGCAGATCGGGATGTTTGTGCAAGTTTAAGTCTGCCTGTCCTTGACTTCTAAACTGCAGTGAAACCCCTACTTTGTATGAAGTGCTGACTGAACAGTCAGCTGTATCTTGCCACTTCAAAATGCAACCTTTTCTGATCTGCATGTTAATAGAAATCTGGCAAGAAGCCTCCTATTTGGAAGGAAGAACATAGTTTCATGTGCTGGACTAGTTGCTGCCATGGTATCAAAAGAAGTATGTGAACCTAACTGAGAAGGGAACCTTTTAATATTTTGTTTCATGAATTAATTTCTTCAGTTGTCTTCTTCCATTACAATTCTTACTTGAAATTTGGATTCTTGAAAGTAAGATTAGTATCGTATAACTGGCTGTTTAAAATCCACATATCTGATTGAAACTAGGTATTTTTAATTTCTTTTTCCCCCCAAGGTCAGTGAAAAGAGATTTGTAGCACTAGCAGATGATTCTTTGGCTGGCTGGTTCACTTCAGACACCAGATGATTTATCAGCTACAGATTTAGTTGGAAGACTATTGTAACTTTTTAGATAAAGTTGAGCAAGGTAAATTCCATTTCGAATAGTCTCTTTGATTTAAGGGTGGGTAGATGAATGAACTAAATTTCCTTGGAGTCTGTAGATCTAGCAACACAAAAGCTGTTAGGCCTTAGAAGATCAGTAAGAGAACTGATGAGAAGACATGGAAGTGTTGATTTCTGTAATGGTATACCTGCTCTTCAAAAATTCCAAAGTACAAGCACTTCTGATTTTAGTAGATACGCTTTGTGATTTGATTGGTTTGAATGTGATGATGCTTGTGAAGTATGTTATCTATAATTAAGCTCTCTTTATTACTGTAGCAGGCGTATTCTCAGCAGGCTTGGCTCCAGCTGCTTTTGTGCCAAACCCATACATTATCAGTGCTGCTCCTCCAGGTACTGACCCATACACTGCAGCTGGATTAGCTGCAGCAGCTACCCTAGCAGGTAACTGAACACTTTCTAAAGTCTGTCTTGAGAATTTTACTAAATGGAATTAGAAAAAAAGCTGAAATCTATCCTATTTGTTTTCTGTAAATGTATTCCTAGGAAGGAAGGACTTAAAGGAAAATCAGTATTGCTCTTTCAAAAGTTTTCACTAACATGTAAAGGAGTTCTGTGTCACTTATGTATGGATTCTGAGCCTTTCTTTATGATGGATTTTTATATGCAGGTTAGGTTCCTTCCATTCTGAGAGGGTTTGTCCTTAATAACATTTCATCTAACATTAGTAGTAGTAGTGTCTTCAAGACAAGACAGCTAGCCAAACTTTCATTGTGTGTTTTCACTTGGTGCATTAATGTTCTAATTTCAGACTTCCTCATTCTCACTGAGCATGAGAATAAAGATGGTCTCCAGCATGTTAAAAGGCCCAGAGAAATAGATACCACTGTGAAGCAGCACTGCTGAGGATTCATGTCCCAGATAGTGTCCAGACCTGAGCATAATATTTAGGAAAAAAACCCCTCTATCTCCTCTTGGTTGTTTCACAGGAAAGGTAGTAGAAAGAACCAAAGTATATGTATACATAATGCATTACGTGTACAATACAGCGATACAGAAAGCTTATTCTTCCTTTGGTTCATTACCAATAGACTAGAAGAGTTAAGTGTGCTCTCTATGAAGGTTGTGATATAGTAGATGGGGGAGGCAAAGGCAATAGAAGAAGCAAACAGAAAGGAGGAATAATAAGTGATGTACTGAGACTTTGGTCATCTATCAGGAGAATGAATTTGGTTCTTTCTGTCATGTTCTGAAATGATCTCTTCTAACCATAGAAATATATTTTTATGTTCTTTGGTATACAGGCTTTGATTACTTCAAGGTTTTTCTTTGTCACTGTCTCACAAGGGTGTTTTTGTTTTTATAGAGAAAGTACAGTTTGATGTGAATCCTTTAATGTGTTCGCATTCATGCATCACTTTGGCTCATGTGGGAATTAATTTCTTTTTAATACTAATTTCTGTTTTGACATGTGGAAGATAGATCAGTGAGAGATTCTACGAACAATATAAACAGTTATTTTAACTATGAATCGACTAAACACATTTTCTGGTTTTAGGTCCTGCTGTGGTTCCACCTCAATATTATGGTGTTCCATGGGGAGTATATCCAGCCAACTTATTTCAGCAGCAAGCTGCAGCAGCAAATACTACAGCAAATCAGCAAGCAGCTTCACAGGCACAACAGGGACAGCAACCGGTATGTCCTTCAAAAAAAGGAGATGTGTGTTTGAAGCCTCACCGTGATGTTCTCAGTATATAAGGATCATCTTCTAAAAAAAATTTCCCCGATTTAGATACTGTGCTATACCAAATAATAAATAAATACAAAAAAATCTCAATTTACTTTTATTACTGATTATCATTGTGCTTAGAAATTAACTTACTGCATAGTAAATATTCTCCTTATTCTGCAGTCCACATTAAAAAACAAATCAAAGAATGAATGGAAAACCACCAACATTAAAAATAATTCCTTTAATCCAGGGTACCATGTTGTGGTGTTTTTCTAGATAATGCTCCCTGTATAAATTAATCACAATCACAAATTAATATCTAGTTTAAAACTTCTCTAGAAAAGTAACGTAACAGTATGAAAAGGGGTGTTTTAATAATTTTAGAAGGATATTTTTTAAACTTAGGAAAAAAATTAATCTGCATGCTTATTAATTAAATATCTGTGAAATGGAAGAGTACTCAGGTTTTTTTATCTAAAAAGTAAGGAAATGTTACCAGTAGTTTTGTTGCTTCATGAAGGAGGAGGAGGATTGCCAAGCATATTTTTATCTAACAATACTTGTATTGCATCATCAACATGTGTGATTGTTATTTTTGCCTTGCTATATCAAAAATAAGCAATTGCTACAAGAACTTGTTGATGTTTCCATTTCTTTGTAACTTCAAAAGAAATGCCGGTTTTCTATTGTTACTCCAGATGCGTTTTTAAAACCATTATATGATCTTTCAGTATAAACAAATGACATTTTTCCACAAAGGAAGAACTCAGATCTTGTAATAATCTTATGCTTGAATGCATGTAAATACTTTTTTAAACTAATCATGTGGCTAATTTCAAGACCGTTCTAATAAATTTGAGAAGTGATTTTCAGTTACCATGAAGTTCCAGAGTAGTTTTATCACGGATTGGATATTAAGGTGGATCTTTCCTCCTACTGATTGTTGATTAGTGAACTGAACATTTATCATCTCTCCAGAGTTTTCTCTATAGAGTTATTATCTAATTTATGCAGATTGCATGTAAAATGTTTTGTGGGGATATATTGTAAATTGTTTCTCTCTTATTTTATATCTGAAAAAGATTGTTTTAACCAAGAAGAATAGAGCAATTGCATAAATTTAGATTGCTTTTCAATCAGATTCCTGGAGAAATGATGTTGGAATGTGATAAAATAAACCTGTGTGGCATGGTGATGGAGTGTTACATGAATTTTTAAAACTTAGTGGGTACATTTTTTACAGCACTGTTGGCAGTGTATTGTTAATTATCTAGATTAGTTACTACATACTCTGAAGTATTCAGACTTGCGTTGTTTAATTGCCTGAAAATGTAAACAGATACATTTATCAAGGAGGGACAGTTGTTCGGTTAATAACTAATGCAGATTATAAATGTGTCACTCTTAAAGATTTTCTTCCTTACTTTCTATTCATTGCCGTTCATGGAATACACATTGAGTTCTGCTGTCCAGGAGAGGGCAGATACTTTAATACCACTGTCACCAGTAAAGTAGTTTATACCTTTTATTTGTTTTCACACGTCCTTTATGCCAATAAGGTTGAGTACTCCCAAAGTAAAATTTAGAGCTAAGTGACTTCAAATATGCAAAACAGCTACTGTGGACCTTTCTTAGCATATAACGGGCTTGCTTTTTTAACCTTTTAAGGAAAGATTGTTGTATTGGTCATTTCCAGGTTCTGCGTGCTGGAGCAACTCAGCGCCCACTTACTCCCAATCAGGGTCAGCAAGGGCAGCAGGCAGAGTCACTTGCAGCAGCTGCAGCAGCAAATCCTGCTTTGGCTTTTGGTCAGGGTCTTGCTACAGGCATGCCAGGTATGTGTGTTATCTCAGTGGATTAACAAAATCATAGAAAGTAAAGTCCTGTTAAGTTTATGATAAGCTGCTTTGAATTGAGTTTTATATAGCTTTTGTTGTTCTCTTGGATTGAAATACTGGCACAGGATTCTTAGGGCACAAGAATTTCCTCATTTTTCAGTTTGGAGTATTCTCAGTGTATTTGTTGTTACAGTTTATGCAAAAGGTCTACCATAGATTTTTGTAGGATAATTTCATATATAGTGAAGCACCTATATGCTGTCTTAAACAGTCATGAGTTGTCTAGTTACTCGAATGTATTTTTTTTCTGAAGTATTTCTGAAGTATACAGTATGTACTGTATAATGAAGTCTAGACGTCAGAATCCAAAATTAAGAAATCGGAAAGAAAAATTCTTCTTAATCGTTTGTGAAGATCGCAGCATACTTGGAAGCACTCCAGAGCTTGGAACCTCAAATGTTTTTAGCATGCATGGCTTCTGATTTAGCCAGGGAATTGTTATTCTGAGTCTTGGTACATGACATAAACGCAGTGTTAGAAATGATGTCGAACATGACTTCTAAGTGGTACAATTAAAGGATACTTGGCTATTCTTCAGCTTGAAAGTTTAAGATTTTTCATAGTTAAATTAAATAATGTTGATGGTAGATGCAAATGCATTTGTCTTATACAAGCTTCCTCTGTCATCACTACTGTGAAGTGCCTCACAGCCTGTACAGGTCAAGGTAGAGCATCCAGAATCAGTTGCTGGATGCTCCATGACTGCATTGTGCACTTTCCCTCACATGATCAGATTTTACACTTCTATCTGCAGAGCACACTGACTCTTGTGTTTGCCTTGTCTGTTTAGGTTTATAAGGGCCATTTTTATTTCTTCTCATGTGATAGTATTTTCAGGTTTTAGCATCTTCCAACTAAAGTGAGCAATTGGCAAAGAGTGCTGTCACAGCACCTGTCAAGTGGTGTCTCTGCACCTCACCAGAGCAGTGAAGGAGTGCCTCACTGTTTGCAGGCTATCAGAGGTACTATAGCTAACTACATTTGCAAAAGCCTCAGAGGCTTAGCTATATGTGGTTTTGGGGTGAATGGGTGTGTTTGTTTATAGTTACTCATTCTTCTTTGGATATGGAGATCTTGAGACTGTGGAGTGGTCCACGCCTTTTAAAAAACGTGTGATGTTTTGGTTGAGTCCGATCAACGTCTGAGACCTGGACCCAGCCTAAATGTCTCAATTTTAAGAAGATGTAGCAAGAGCATTAATGTCAAAATAAGAGTATCTGATTTCAAGGGTAGTTCTTAAAACTCACAAAAAGACTCCCCCCTTTCTGAAGAGATAATTAAAATTCTGAGTGGTCACATACATAAACACAATAATGCAGCAGCCTGTCCTGTGAAGATCGGACTGGAAGCCTTCTTTCCTTCTCCACAAGTTCCAAGATGTTTTCTGCGAGGGCAGGAGTCGTGTTTATTCAGTTTCTACTGCGGCTTGCTTCCTTGTTCCCCATATGCTGTGTGCATTGGCTGTACAGAGGCTTCAGAGCTGCTTAGCTTACTCTAAAATAAACTTACAGGAGTAGTTGAGCTGGGTCCCACTGGAGGCTTCATTGACAGGACTGGCTAAAACATGCAACTTAGTTTTATTGAATTTATGCAAGTGAGGCAGCTAGTACTGACTGTAATGGTCTCTAGTGTGCAGATGGGTGTGCAAATGGAATTTTCTGAAAAACATGTGCAGAACAGTAACATCAACAATTTCCATCTATTTGCATTGCATTTTTTTATTACCTAGAGGAATTAGAATTGTGACATTGCAATGAGTTGTACATTCTATGCCTCCAGGTAGTATGAAGTAGAAATGAAATTTAATCATGGCATGCATACAGGGAGTTACTACATTGGCAAAGTTACAGTGGTTATAGAAAATATTAGTGATTTACTGGTAGGATAGCACTGAATATGATTTGTGGGAGAAGAACAGAGATAAAGCTATACATATCTTCATCAGAACAAACAAAAAGTTACAGTGGTTCAGGTTTTGGTGAGCTTAAGAGACAAGAGAGAACAGCATCATTTAAGGAAAGATGGAAGATTAAGAGCTGAATATGTTTTCCAATCTGTATGCAGAGGAAGATAGATGTATCTTGGGAATGCTGAGAGGGGAGAAGCTGTACACTTTCTGCATAGGGAGAAGATACTTTTCAGTGACTTTTGGGTTGTGCTTCTGAGTGAGAAGTGTCAGGATGCTGGTGTTAAAAGGGGCAGATAATTAAGTTGGCAACAAGAAGTGTCACATCTGTTAAATTGAGTAGAGAGAAGTGACAAACTGACATTCCTGCAGGTGTCATGAGGGAGGGAACTTGCATAGAGGGAATGGAGTAGGAGATCTGGGCAGAGCCTTTTGCTGTTACATACAAAAATGTGAGAAAAGAGTGTGAAGTATCCAGTGAAAGACACTGAAGAAATGATTGGATAGGTTAGAACAACACTAAGAATAGGATACCTGAGCCAAGAGAACATATTTCCTCTCATTCTTTAAGAACTTTTAAGGTTTGTGTGAGAAGAATCCAGAAAGATTCCAGAACCTGTGGTTTTGGAGACATATAGAAAAATAATTTCAGAAAACCACAGTGTTGGTTCCATGCTGATCTGGAGGCAGTACATGTAGATAGAGGAGTTGAATTCCAAAATAGAAGAAATAATTAGGAACTGATTAGGAAACAAAATTATGTTTGGTTGGTTTGGGGTGGTTGTTGCTTTTGTAGTGAAAGAACCAAGGTAAGCTTGAACACAGAAGTACTGAAATGAGCTTTAATAGTTCTTAATTGGAAGGAAATAGCACAACCACAGTGAGGATATGTGATGGAGAGGTAATAAAAGCTGAAGCAAGAGGGAATTAGGAGAAGGGCTGGCAAGTGATTATATTTTTTTACAGGTTTTTTTTTACAGGTTTTATATTTGTGCTTACCTTTCTGGGATGGAGTGCAAAGTGGAGTGCAGAGTAGTCTGAGGGAAGAGAAATAAGACAGGTTTTGCTCTGATCTCAGATAGCCTCTCTGAAATTGTATTTTAGGAAGTATCAAGAGAAATTGGGCATTTTGTGATAAGACCTAAGTGTTCATTGCATCTATTTTTCAATTCAACAGTCACTCTAGTCAATTATTTTAGAAATTTTTCTCCCCCCAGATATTTCACATTGGAAAACAGACTTGTTTTCATTGTAGGCAGGTCCACCTGGAAAGCAAAATGAGTAGTGAGCAGTGAGAACTAAGAGTTTTGGAACAACAGTAATAATATCTAGCATAGCGCGTTCATCTCCAGAACCATGAATTAAACCTAGAGATACCAATTTTCATTGCTCCTTTCATGTTCAGTTTCTGAGTCTCCTTCACTTCTTGAGATTTTTCTCAAGCGTGAGGTAATTTGGACCTTGTCTCCAGCTTTCCTGCAGAGCACTATAACTACTAGGTCAGTAGGCAGATGGTATTTCCATCTCTATTTTCAGAGCAAGGCATCTAAATAGAAGAGATTTCACAGATGTTTTTGAAATGGAAGAAGAGAAAAAAATTGCTTGAGAGTCTGGTGAGGTACTCAACTGAAAGTAGACCCAGGTCATTGAGAACTGTGCTAATCCTTATTCTGAACATACATGGAAAGTTGACTTAATGTAGAAATCTTGGTTCTTAGACCTATAAAAAATAGATGCATGATTTTTTTCAGTCTTGACTTGTTTTTTCCATAATAATATGAGTATGTATTTGAACATAGGAGGAATATTGACATTGTCTTGGGCTTCGTTTTGTTGCTTCTTAAGAATAGTTAATATAAAAATTAAGTGGTATTATCTTTTCATTGTCAGCACCTTTTCTTAGATTGTCCTAGCTTGTCCTCTGTTTATTAAAGTATCAGAGCTTTGAGATTATCTCTGTTTTGTCCGAAAGGGTTTTTTCATTTTAGTCTCTTGTCTCTCTGCTTTTCTTAATTCATATTTTGTGTCCTCTCTTTCTCACTACTGCTTAGTTTTCTCTTTTACTTTCTCAATTCCTCCTCCTGTTTCTCCCTGAGTTCCAGCTCCTAACTGTCAACTGAATTCTACTTGGTTTACAGTCTTTGGTTTTTTTTTGTGAAACTGACTAGTCCAAGATATTCCTGCACATACAGCATTCCTTTCCTAATGTTTTTGTAGAAGGACTTTATATTTAGTGTGGTTGGGTCAATTATAGAATTGCCAACTTGCATTTAGTTCAACCCTTTAAATCATACATATTTCAGTGTCTTCTACTTGTGTATAAGGGTGCAATAGAAATGTAGAATACCATTTGTATAGTTCCTGTACCTCTTCACTATGGTGTTAGGAACTCAGCTAACCTGGAAAACAAAATTCAGACTACTAAATTTAGTTGTTGTTCTAGTTTTCTGGTTTTTTAAAATTATGTAGAACATTCCTAAATAAGATTTTGTCACACTGTGTTGTGATGAAATATTCACTGTTTTGTCTGTTGTTGTCTTGTTGTTGTTTTAAGGCAATGTTTTAGAAATGCTGTTTTCACTCTTGTAGTCTGTTCTCAGGTTATTTCAAAGAGAGAAGTGGTGCTGACTGTGTAAAAACTCTCTGTACTACTACTTCTTGCATTCTGTGTTGTCCAGGCTATCAAGTACTAGCTCCTACTGCCTATTATGATCAGACTGGTGCCTTAGTAGTAGGCCCTGGAGCAAGAACCGGCCTTGGAGCACCAGTCAGATTGGTGGCTTCAACTCCTGTCATAATCAGTTCTGCGGCAGCACAAGCAGGTAAGTATTTGATTTTGCATGCAGGTTTCTTCCACTTTTGTGCTGAATCTTAACAATAATTATGTTTAGTGTTCGATATTGTTGATGTGGGTTTTTTGTGCACCTGTGAAGTTTTGTAGTTGTGAAGGATAGTACCATACATGCTCTTTCATGTTGTCACCTTCCTTTCTCTGAGACTGTTTCCCAGAGCTGTAGTTTTCCTTTTCTAATTCAAATGTGCAGTCCTCTCCTCATACATATGTATATTTAGGCATGTTTCTGCAATTGTTACTTGTCAGATAGGAACGTTTTCCCCTTTCCCCTCCCCACGCATATAACGTGTACTTCTCATCGGTCCCCTGAACGTTGTCCTCTAGAAAGCATCATTTCACTGCTTCGACTTGGCAGAAGAAGAAGTGCTCTGGGGCCTTGCTGTGCTTTCCTCCTGAAAGTATTTTTCCCTGAAAGGTGTGGAAAGGAAAAAAACTGTAGAATGGACAGCAGAAGAGGGATATTAGTTATATCATACACCTATAGTTTTCTCTTTCCCTATTTAACAGCAGTCTGGTACTTCTTTATTGAGTCACTATGTATTTATTGCATTTGTTAAATTTAAAGCTCAAATTACTAATGCCAGATTAATTAAATTAATCTATTCATAAAATCAGATTTTAAGTCAATCTGTAGACTTCCTTCCCTATACATAACTTGCTTGACTTTAGTAGCCAAAGATGTCTTTGAATGACTCTTAGGTGCAACTCTGCTATTGGAACTTTGGATATAAAAGTACAGTTCAGTAATGTCTTACTTGAACTTACACTGAAAATTCCCTCAGTTACATGAACGGTTCTACAGCCTCGATTAGCCTACAATATATGCTGTCTTATTTTTCTTTTCCTCAGGTAATTAAGAACGTGTAATGCTATAAAGAGTCTTACAGTCCTTTAATATGTGAATTTCTACTTGAAGAAAATACAATTTAGATCTGAATAGTCAGGTTTCAGTCAGAAATGTTTGAGAGAGTAATTATGATTGAAAACGTGTGTTTTACAGCTGCAGCTGCTTCAGCTGGAGGAACAGCAAACAATCTCGCGGGAGCCACGAACGGTCTATTTCGGCCACTTGGTGCCCAGCCACAGCAACAGCAACAGCAAACAAATAGTAGCCTACAGTCCAATTCATTTTATGGCAGTAACTCTTTGACCAATAACTCCCAGAGCAGTTCCCTTTTTTCACATGGTCCTGGCCAACCAGGAAGCACATCTCTTGGCTTTGGAAGTAGCAGCTCTTTAGGAGCAGCTATCGGCTCTGCACTTGGTGGATTTGGCTCATCAGGTAGGTTGTTAATATAGTGAGGAAATTGTGAGACTTTTGTGTTAATCCAAAGAAATGTACCTGTATCTAGACATATTTAATACACATGCATTTTTAAAAAGAATACAAAAATAGGTTACTCAAGTTTAAAACATACTGTAGCAGGGGGAGAAAATGTTTAAAAAATCACTTGTATGCAAGGTGCTTCTTTTGTTTTTTTTAAGAATACCCTATAGTTATAGATATATCCAAAACACTTTTCCATATTGAGCACTGTACTCTGCCCCAGAAATTTGTTAGTTTTTAATAAGCTTTTAAAAAATTTATTTTCAAGGAAGTCTCTGTTCTCTATTTAAAGTAGCAAGTGATTATATTTGACACATGCATTCTTTTGTTGTATATTTTGTGTCAGGAGAATTCCTGGTTTAAAAAAAAAGGAAATAGATTACGACTTTCTAAATTTGAGTTGTTATTGAATTGAATTGCTTGTTTTTATAACACGTTTAACAGGATTTGTAAAACATGAAAACTTAATACCAAAGTTAAGACTAAATACTTACGTGCAAGTTTGGGGCTTTAAATTGTTTGAAAAGATGCTCCTAAATATGATTAACTTAGTTATATTAAAAAAAATTAAAACTTACCGTCATGTTTATGCTCTATGGCAGAAGTTAATCATTCACACAGTTTTTAAACATGTAAGGTAGGTTTTCTTATTTTAGAGCCAGTATTGGAGAAGCAAGGAAAATGTATTTTCTAAATAATATTTCCTTTAGCTATTATCTGTATCTGTATTATTATTATTGGTACTAATACAATTAAACATATTTATAATCTCAAGTATCTGCAGATAGATAGAAATTGGTGAAGTACATGTCTTCTAGGAGCATTCTTTGAAAAATTAAATGCCCCAAGGGAAATGTGTTTAAAAAAAAAAAAAAAAAAAAAGGGATGGTGAAAAAGGGAAGAGTATTACAAGATAGTTTACTGTGTGGAAAAACAGAAGTAAAAATCGCATCCTTCAGTGTTAAAATATGTACCTGCTACTTATTAATAAAGTGGAGGTGAATAGTGATATCAAACATACTGCATAGCAACCCAGTTTTTCATAAAACAGTCTGAAAAATTATTTACATTAACAAAACTAATGTTAGGAATTTTTATGATAATCCACTCTAATACCTGATTTTTTTAAAGAGTGTAGCAGGAAACTGTAAAGATACCATCTTTACTTTGAGGGGGGAAGTAAAATTAAAGGCTACTCAGTTGTGTAGGAGTTTCAGTTTTTCAGAATACAGATAAACCTTAAAGTAATTGTGCTATCCAGGTGCTGTATTTTGTAATATAATTTGTCGTGAGCTTCTTGTAGCATTTCAGTGAGTTATTAGCAGCTATGTTTTGCTCTAGCATTTCATTGACAACTAGTGATGATATCTGCATATTTAATACAGTGCACCCATTTAAATTGTCTAGTTAGACTAGTTCTAAGTCAAAAAAGTCTTTTTTCAGCATTCTTTCAAGGATCTCCATACAATAAACAGTTGTGTATCTACTTAAGAAGATTCAGCATAGTTCTTTCAGGCACAGGAGATTAAGCCTTTTTCTTGTAGCAAAGGTCAGTTTCAGAGCTTTGTACAAAGCCTTCAGCATAGACAGCATATGCTGAAATCTTGCAGCTGTATCCTAGGTTATTTAATTAGCGTGGTAGTTTCCACAGAGAATCAGGAAGCCTGTGCTTTTGCAGTTTGAGAAGTGCTGATGAAAGGTGCTTATTAGAATAAAAATATATTGGAAGTGCCCTTCTCCGAAGTACAAGTTGTACTTGCCATAATAGCCACTTAAAAAATGCTTCCTGATTATTTTTCTTCAAAAGAACTCCTCAGCTGTATCTATATATGAATTGATTTTTACACAGAGGATTGTTTCTACAAATGGTGTTAATGCATCTTGAGGCAAATTGAAACCAAGATTAATTTTTTTTTTACCTGCCACAGTTTTGACTTCTTTGTAGCTCCCCTCAGTGTGTCATAAAGGTTGAATGTCAGTTAAAACATAGCCAGACTAACAGATCTTGCCCTTATGTTTTCAGTTGTTGCAGGGGAAAAAAATAGCTCTGCAAAAAATGCAAAGGTGAGCATATTCTAGCTGAATGAACAACAAATTAAGGGCAGATATTAGGCAAGCATAAGATAAATGGCTCTACAATCAGTGCTTTTCTATGTTAAAGTTTTTTATACTCCAATTTACAGATTTGTGTACATTATAAGTTACTGCAGCTTAAGAAGCAGCTAAGAATAAGATCAACTACGGTGGCTCTCCAGGTGCCTACTCATGGCTTGTAATGTGTGTAGTTGTATTATCTTAGTGATGGAGAGGGATACTAAGCAAATTGAAATTCATCTTCTGTGTTGTGAGCTTTACTTGTGCGTGAGTGAAAATCCAGCTCGTCTGGGTCATGGTAACTTGTTAAGCTGCAGTAATTTATCTGAGTACGAAACCCTGAAAGAAAGGTAAAAGTTTGGTTAGCTTTTTTCATACTTGGAAAAAGAACAATCCGTCATGTAGCACCGTGTTAACATGCACATGGTTCTCTAGATGAGCCATACTTTGTAGGGCTAGTCTCAAATTTAGAGGTTTCTTTCAGCTATTGACTCAAGTTGCTTCTTTTCATTTTTCTCAGTCTCCTTGCCTAGTTAGTCCAGAATCTTTTCCTTCTAGCTTGTCCTCTAGTATGTCTTCCTTCCCAGTTTCCAGGCAACATTTATCTCCTACTTTTCCTCCCCTTCCCAAATATGTTTCTGTTTCTGCTTGTACTGTGTGATGTTCCCATCATTAGCTTACTATTACAGTCTTTTTGCTCCATGGTTCTACAGCCTAACTTTTCTTCAAATTTACTTTCTTTTCATCCTCAGTCCCACTTGTTTTGAAAATGCTTTTTCTTGCAGTCTCCTTTTTGACTCCTTTGTCTAACCTTTCTCTCCTGGTTCTGGTTTGGTTTGTTTTATTTTTCCCTTTTTTCTTTGTCTATTTCTTGTATTTGGATTTTGTCTCCTCTGCATTTGAAGTAAAAAACTTCCTTCCCACACTGCCTGATGGGCCTGCTGAACACAAGGTGGGATCATGGACAACAGTTTTGGAGCCCATTTTTGGCATGCCACTCAGATGCCTAGAAGCTCAGTTGCAGGGAGAACCTTTATCAGCCATATTGGATGTTCTGTGTGTGGACAGGAGCTTAAGTTTTCAGCTATGAGTCTGTAGCAGATCTGTGCTGAACTTCATGAACTGTGATCTTGCTAAGACTTCTAACTCTATGAAAGAGCATGAAAATGAAGATCTTCTCTTGATATATTGCTCAAAAAAAGCATTAACTTCTCAAATATGGATTATTTTGTTAAAGATAAAACATCTTTCCGTGACTTTTCTTGAAATGGCAGCATTGTTTGGACAGAACATCCTTGAAAAAAATTGGTCTAACCACGTACCTGCCATGAAAATTATTAGCCAAGTTGCTAATGTTGTAAGAAAATAAATTGGTATCTTAAAATGAGAAGTATTACATGACCTTTCTTTTGGGCCGTGCTGCCAGCTTTATCAGGATGGTACCTGACAAGAGTAAAGATTATGGAAGTACAGATTCTCGCCTTTTCCCTTTTTAAGTTGAAGTGGAACTCAGTTTCCCAAATTCAGCTTAAGGAGCTGAATTTGTATCAAAATATCCATAATCTTGGTTTTATTAATGAGTATAATAATTTTCTAGTATTTAAAATAGGTATTCTGGTATTTTACTAATATGCAACAGCTGCTAGAATTTAACATTTCTAAAAGTTTTCCATCCTCCTAATTTATCCTAGACTGTTTGTCACCCTGCTGAATGATGCTGTGCAGGATAGCTAATCCTTCACTAATACACTGTTAATCCTTATCCAAAGCTTCTAGTCTAATTTGGCTTTCAGAAATACTGCAATCAATAAAATTACATTTTTGATTTCTCACCTTAATTTTCCTTTTTCTGCTCTGCTTCTCATCTTCTTAGCCTATTCCTTCTTTATAGTATCCTTTCAAAACATTTCTTTGAGAACCGTAATTCTCATAGGGAACTTTAAGTAGTCATTTTTTTTTTCCTACAGGTGAAGGGTTCACAAACAAGGAAGTTCAGAAACTGCTGAACAACAATGTAGATTATTTTCTGACCCCTTAAATAAGAACAACCCATTATATCTAGCCATTTTTCTGAAATAAGTATTGCTGTCTGACAAAATAATTTATGGTGGAACAAATTTTATCAAAGACTCTAGTGGGAATATTTGTAGAATCATTCTATGAAGTGACAGTGTAATCTAATCTCATAAATTCCATAGTTATCCAAAGCCTGAAGCCAGGCAGTTAAAACAGTACTGCAGTATTGCTGTGAGAACTCTAGAATGAAATGGTGGAAGACATGGGCATTGGTGAAATTTCTTATCAGTGGTATGTTTATGCCCACTTAGGTTTACTGAAAAGCATGTGTGGTTATCACAGTAATTGTCTTTGTCATAACGGTTGCTGTAATTGTTGTGATCGCATCTGTTATTGCCCAGCTGTAGTTGGGGATAGGTTTTATTCAGTTGACACTGTGTAATTAGGGTCTTTTTATTTCTTCTTCAGTTGGCAGTTCTGCAAGTAGTAGTGCCACAAGGAGAGATTCTCTATCTACTAGCTCTGACTTGTACAAAAGATCTAGTAGCAGCCTAGCACCCATAGGGCAGCCATTTTACAATAGTCTGGGATTTTCCTCCTCTCCAAGTCCAATAGGCATGCCTCTGCCAAGCCAAACGCCAGGACATTCACTTACGCCACCGCCATCACTTTCATCACATGGATCCTCATCCAGTTTGCATTTAGGTAAAAACAAAAACAAAAACAAAAAACCAAAAAACACTTTTTGTTTGTATGTGTGTATGTATTTCTATGTGTAAAATATATGTTGCATAAAAGATGTCACATTACCTTTGCTGTTAAAAAATTTGTAACGAAGAGGGGCCATTCCTGAAAGTTGAAGAGCGTGTTCAAATGCCCGTTGATTTGACAGTGGAGGGCATTCAGCTTTTTGCAGTATCGGGCCAACAACTGATTTTTCTTCCCTTGCAGAAACCTAGTAGAGCCCAGTAAGACTTAATGGTCCTTTTTTGATTATGCTTCAACAGTATGACAAGCAAAGGTGCATTCTTTTGGTTTCAACTACTATGTATTGCCACCATAAGGACATTTTAAGATAATATGTTTAACAATGAAGTGACTTTTACTACTGTCCCATTCCATGATAAAACATAAAAATGAGCTAAGCTCTCAATGCAAAATGTATTGAAAGGTGATTTTTAAAAATTTTTATTTTTTTTTAAATCAGTGAACCTACTACATCATGACCCAGATGCTTTGCCAGGAAGACAACAGTTTATCACCAGGCTGGTGGATATAAAGAAAATGCATTTGTGAAAGTAGAGTCAGTGGTGGCTCTCTTGTATTTTTAGGAACGATTATCGTAATGTATCAGAAAATTTTTAGCTAGTTCAATGATGTAAGAGCTCAACCTTTTTAAAAAAAAAAAAAAAAAAGGAAAAATAGAATATAAAAACATAAAGAAACCCACCACAGCCTACAGTATGTTTAAAAAGCAATGCCTCTAATCTGAGGCTACATAATACATTTTCCTGGTTTTCACGGTGAATATTTGTGGTCATTTAATTTGGATGCAAAAATGGTTAAATGAGACTGAATGTTAATTTCAAGACTGAGTTGCCTGTTGCTTCAATAACTATTCAGTGATCAGTTTTGTGCATGAAATAGGCAACATAATCCCCCCGTACATCAGTTAGTGTGAGTAAAACATCCAAAAAAGTGTAAAAGTGCCTACCAAAATAACACCGTAAGTGAAAAATGTGTGTGTGATTTGTTTAACAAGGTTAAAAGTAATTTAAATATATTATATTTACAGTTTAGTATCCCCTTCACAGTTAAGTGCTGAATACCCAAACTAAAACTGGGCGTGGGGATATTTCAGCACGTCTTATTTTTTTTTACTTACCTTTTTTCCTTTTTCAGGTCTACAAAGTGCACCTTTGGGCTGAGACCAAGCATGGAAAGTTTCAGCCCAAATGGAGGCTTTTGAGAAAGTTCTGAACATCTGACAATGGGGTTATCATGGAAATCTTTGTCTGTCTTTCTTACCAAAGTACTCTCACAATAGTTTTCATATTACTGAAAACTATAAACCAAATTTTGGAAGGCATTATCTAAAATTGAAAACATTTAAAGTTTCTTGTTGTTTCACATTAGATAAATGTTAAAAGACTTTTTTTTTGTAATTCTGAGAAAATAAGCGGTGAGCAATATAGAGGGTTACCTCTGTCAGCAGACATTTTAGATACTGATTTTTAATCCATTTTGGGCTGTTTGGCAGTGTGAACTAATAATAGTTTGTTAAAGTTGTGTACTAGATCAGTGTGTAAAGGCCAGAATGTTCAGTTGTACTCTGAAAATTGACGCAACCTTGTTGGCTTCCATATGTATTGCCTATACGAAGTGGACCTTATTATAGCTAAACGTCTTGGTTCCTTACCAAATCAATCTGAAATCTGGAAAAGGAAGTCTTAGATTTTTGCTTTCACAAAAACTTAGTGTTTTGGGATTGGTGTGTTGGGTTTGAGGGTTTTGTTTTGTTTTGTTTTTTTAACATCTGCGCTCTACTTTGCATTATCTTTGCGCAGTTACATCCAAGGTGTACCACTGCAAAAAGTTCAAGACCTTTGTGCAGTTAATTATCTTCTTAAATTTATTCTGGTGTGTTCATCAACTACTGTTGGAAGCATTTTAATTTTTTGGACTCATAAAAACTAAAAAGGCAAAACTTTCTCACCAAATGAGAAATAAACCGGAAATTCTGTCGAACTGGATGTCTTAAGAAGGATATGATTATCATGTAGTCACTTTTCAGAGTAGAACAACATTGTGAGTTCATGTCTGCATGCAGTTTCCATTGATATTCTGATAATGCCTATCAAATGCAGCTCTCCCTCCACCTTCAAAACTTGTTGTCCTCCCTGCTTATATCAACAGGTTCAGCTAAGCATAACTATTATTTTATATGGACATCAAACTTGGGTTGCTCCTGTTTCAACCACCACAATACTAGAGCACAATACTGGGAAAGGGTGCATGATTTTATAACCCCTTTGTCAGACACCACTGTAATTTGTAGCTTAAAAGACCAATTTCCCTTTTACAAGAAATTCCTGATATCTTACTGTTTTTTATCTCTTCTCACCACTGCTTTTCCAACATCCTAAAACAGGAATGTGCTAATTACTTTGTTCTAGTGTCAGTTTTCCTGTATTCAAAGGGATTTGTCAGTTGTCTGTAATCACTTCTGTACCGTAATCGGTTGGAGAAGTAAGGTCATGAATTTGAACTACCCTTTCACTCCCAGGGACAAAAAGAAAAAAAAAATATGGAAGCAAAAGTATTTTTCTTATGTTACCAAAAGTACTTTAAAATTGGTAGTGTTTGCTCTGTTTTGGTACCTTGCAGTGTTTTATGGGTTTGATCTAGGGTAGGGTTTTTTTAAAATCTAGCGTTTGGGAGGTAATTTCTGTGCATTGCAAGCAAAGCTTCTTGTTAGCTTAGATTGATGTTGGTTTATCTTAAGAAGTAATTAATCTTGGTAAGAGTAAAGACCTCTTGTCAAGGCAACGTGGGGAACTTTGCATTGCCTTTGCTGTGTACCTGCTCTGTAGGGCTTAGGTAAACCAGGCATAGTAAGCACTTGCATTAATTAATAAAATAAGCATATATATGTATGTATATCTGTGCAATTATTTTTCCCATATGAAGACTGGGGTTTTTTTTTGCTGAGGATGATATGGAACTTCTGTTTTACAGATGAGCAAATATGTTGTAGAAAGCAAGTTTAAAGTGTTCTTACGCTCCTGCGTATTTTACTAGAACATAATAATGCAAATTTTTTTTTAAACAGCACTCACTGTGCAGTAAGTCTGGTTTATGTCTTGGTTAGAAACAATTTAAGAAATACTTTGCCAATAAGTACTAACCGACTAATGATATCAAAGTAAATATGTCTAGGTCAGTTTTTAATATTTTTTCATGTTGTCCTTTCCATGAAGTTGATCATTTAACTCATTACTGAGCTTTGAGTCCTTGAAGCTTGGTTAAGACTCTGCTGTAGATGGTCTATATCCACTTTATACCCCTATGCCTCTTCATTGTATCATGGCTTCAGGGACTTAGGTTCAGTTAAACTGTAAAAAAGCTTAATATTATCCATTGCATCAGAGATACTTGTTTTAAAAATACCAGAATGATAGCTAAGGGATTATTTGAAGAACAAACTGCACACTGTACTGATGCCTGGAAACAGTCTTCTAAAACTTCAGTGTTGCACCAAAACTTCAGTTTAGAATAGATACTTCACTCAGTAGGATATGTTCCCCAAGTAATTTGTAAGACCTAGGCTGTTACTTTTCTAGGTTGTAATCAGAATCTGTAAAATAGGTGTCTTTAGTTCTTGAAGAGCATGTGGATGCTGTAGGCTGTCTAAGAGGTTTTTTGGTAGCTAGGTGGAATTCAGATTTCAATATTCCATTTCAAAAGCTTGCGTGAGACCAGGTGTCCTTAGTGTCCATGATAATACACTGGTGGGTTTGGACTGAGAAAGTAACGAATGCAGTGTTTCAGGAAATAGTCCATTGTACGCAAAAGTATGTCTGCATATAGTCAGCACCTGTGACTGCATTTATTTGGGGCGTTTTACTGTTTTTCAAATCTGCAAAGTTGCTACTGAGCTATAACGCTGCTGCTGTAATAAAGGACTACATGAGAAAAAAAGTTAATTACCTATTAAATTACTTGAATTTTTTTTTTTTAATAGTGTCCAGGGTTTTACAAGGTTAAGCTCGCTGTGCATTTTTGAAGCATAACAGGTTCTTGTAGGTGCAATGGATATGTTTTCAGCCTTGCTGTATCATGAATCAGCTTAGCATGACAGTGTGAAGTAGTTTCACGGGCTAGATAGGAGTCTCCCACTTGCAGCACAGCCAGTCACCTTAAAAAAGGATGGTTCCCAAATTAAAATTCAGGAAGTCTCAATAATCCTGATTATAGAATGTATCTGTGCAGTTCTACTACACATATATAGCATATTTGTTAAAAGCTACCAAGTTTCCATTTTAAATTCCTGGATAAATTGTCACATTTAATTCACAACTGCAATGAAAACTTAGTTGGAAAAAAAAATTAAAAAAGGTGAAACAATTCCTGACTCACATGTACAATTCCATGATTGTGTTTGCTAATTGAAGCCATGCAGTTTGTGAGCAATAATCAATATTATCCCATTTGTTTCTGGCACAGAATTGTGCCTGTGGTCAGTGGAGCAATAGTGGTATTACAACAGGAAAGAAGCCTGCGAGACTTCCTTTGAAACAGGCTTTGCTGCCCTCTGGTGGCATCAGTGTTACAGGGAGGCCAGGATTTCAGTCCTATATGTAAATAATCTAGATGAGATATACCATCGTTTCCTAGAAGAGGAATGGTTGTAGAGCATCACACTGCATACTGCTTCACCTGCAGAATGTTGGGGTTCTTTTTTCTTTTTGTCTTAGTATCATGTCTCCGTTGGCTCTTTTCAGGAAATAGCAATTGTCCATGGAAACTAAAGATGATGATTTTTTTTTTTTTAAAAAAAAAAATCTATTTTTGTGGCTGTAAAGAATTAAGAGGCTTTAACTTAAAAGGAAACCTAGCAGCTTTTAAAAGCTATTGCAGGGCATGAAGTATTCCTTTATCCTTTTACTGATTCTTATGACTGAAGTTTGAAAATCAGTTGTAAAATAAACACTAAATATTTGTGTTTTAGGGCATAGTGCAATAAATGTGATGTTTGGTATGTCTTGCAGAGCACTAACAGCTCAGATTCCGGTATTGTAATATGACCTTTCCAATGGGGTATTTGACCATTAACACATTACCAGCGCACTGTAATACTGTTGTTGCCTGGCCTTGTAAGTACTTGGAACCAAAAGGCTTGGCTGGGGCACTGTTAGGTGATTTTTTTTATTATTTTTTTTTTTAAATTAATTTTGTAGCAAAGCACCATTCAAACAACACATACTGCAACTTTTTTTTTTTTTTTTTAATTCAGATATAGATACTTCTGCTGACTTGGGCTTTGAAGGGGCTTTCAGTCACTGTGTCACTTTCTAGACAGGGAAACTGAAAATACGTCCCTTTTCTAATTTATACATCATCATTTCAGGAGATGGGATTTTTTCTAAGTAATAAACGTTGAGTTTTGTAGGTGGAAATTGTCTTACTCTAGTTGGCAAAGATGCTTTGTCTGCATGTTTCCTGTATTAATTACTGCCTGTTGTAAAGTGGAGAAGAGGGGCCTTCTGGAGGAGTTCAGAATGACATAAACTGATCAGAGAGAAATGTATGAGAAGAAATTCTTGGGACTATGAGATGATGGAAGCTGTAAGTATAGCATCACTGGCAAAAAGGAGTAGGACCTAAACAATGGAAGGCAATTCAGTTCTTGAAAAGTAAGGAAAGAGCGAAATGTAGTGAGTGATGCATACTTTCACAGCAAGGAAGGACTTTTATGTTTCTAAAATAAACTTTAATTTGCTGTCTCTGGTTGTTTTAAAATTAAGTAGAACATTCTTAGTTACCTTGTTTTGAAATTTGACATATTTAGTGCTTACAAGAGGTACCAGACTGAAAGCCTGCAATGCTGAAGTCATCAAGTATCCTGCAGAACAGGTACAGCATGACAAGAGGCACCATGTGTACCTCCCCCAAAAATGCCCTTTTACACTGTAAGTTGGAAAGGTACCTCAATAGAGACTGAAGGGTAGTTCAGATTTCATGGTCTGTTTTGAAACAATTGGCTAACTTCAAGACTACTAACAAGAGCTCGCCAGTATTACTTGTAAAGCTAAGACCCACACAGTTATAAAGTTTCTCTGAGTGGGTTCTCACTTTACTTGCTTTGTTATGTTCTTTTAATGACATTTCTTTTCCTGGTGCTCTTCACATAAAAATAAAAATGAGGAAAATGGTTTTATTTACTGGAAGATAAAGCTATCTAACTCCTCCAACTGTAATAAGGTAAATATAAATAACAAGACAACCCTGTTGTTTTCTTTGACTCCAAGGTGTATCTGTAGTTCTAGTACACTTGTTGTTTTGCTGTCGCTTATTTTTCTTACGGCTTTTACTGACAGAACTGCTTCCTTGTAGGAGGACTGACAAATGGTAGTGGTCGCTATATTTCTGCAGCACCTGGAGCCGAAGCAAAGTATCGTAGTGCAGCGAGCACCTCCAGTCTTTTTAGCTCCACCAGCCAGCTCTTCCCTCCTTCACGCCTCCGTTACAGTAGGTCTGACATTATGCCTTCTGGACGTAGTCGATTGCTGGAAGATTTCAGAAACAATCGTTTCCCTAATCTTCAACTAAGAGACCTTGTTGGACATATTGTTGAATTTTCCCAGGACCAGCATGGTTCTAGGTAATTATTACAGTAAATATTTCACTGCTTTGGTATTGTTAGATTGACATCAAACATTGGAATGAGCTGCTAGTCATCTTAATATAAAGCATGCTGTTAATTGGAGTCCGTGCTCTTACGCTGACATTTTTCTGCTCTAGGAAATTTCATTAAAGAAGTAGTATAAGTTCAACTGCTTGTAGAAGTTCTCAGTGTAGGAATAGCCTAATAACTAGACTTGTAAACCCTAGGTATCAAAAAAGGTGTTGATAAACAAAACAACATACCTGGCATCTGGAAAGTAAGACCGTTTTTCATTAATACATCATCAGTTACTTAGTATTATTTTCATCTTTAATACTTCTGAAATTTTTTAATTTAATTTTACTAAAATATATCCTTTTATATGCATAGTCACTAGTTTCATTTTAATACCTTTTATAAATGTTGAGTACTTGCTTTAAAAGTTTGAGGTGTCTCATTGAAAGAGTATTTGAAAGGTTTTCCTGTCATTTATGTAAAGCATAACTTGCCCTTTTTGCACTTAGATTTATACAGCAAAAGCTGGAACGAGCTACTCCAGCTGAGCGCCAGATGGTATTTAATGAGATCCTGCAAGCAGCATATCAATTGATGACTGATGTGTTTGGAAACTATGTAATACAGAAGTTCTTTGAGGTAAGCATAACCCTAAGTGTATGAACAGAGATGTAGATGAAATACTGTAAAATCTGATTAAATTTGTGGTTTTTTCCTCAAGAACATAGCACAGTTCTACAGGCATTTTACCACAGAATGCGAGCTAATAATACTGCGCATATGTCTGGTGCTCTATATCCCTTGCCTTTTTTCTTCATAACACACACAGTTTCCCTTTACACTGGTGCATACATTGGAGAATGCACGGGCTGCACACTCAGGCTTTGCAGGTCTTTAAATGTAATTTGCAGAGGCTTTTATCAGATCATAGTGACAGAACAAGGGGTAGTAGTTTCAATCCAAAAGAACCTAGATTTAGATAAGATATTAGGAAGAAATCCTTCACCACAATGGTAGTGAGACACTGGAGCAGGTTGCCCAGAGAAGTTGTGGAGACTCCAGCACTGTAAGCCTTCAGGTTGCTACAGCTGTGGGGTTTGACAGTTCTCTCTGATGCTGCTTGATTACTGGTTTCACCCAGCTGATTGTTCGGATGATAATTTCTGTGCGGTTTCATGTACTGTGCAGTCTCAGGAACACATGCAGGCATTTGGAATCAGGGTTACACTGACTTCTACTCTGCTCAACACAGGATCACAGAAACTTGTAGTAGCACTGTGGAGGGAAATAATATGGTCGGGACTTGGCTACTGCTGAAAAATGAGTGGACTTATACTCTAATACAACCAATGTGCAAAACTATTTTGATTTTACTCTGCAAAGCCCAAGTATTTCTAGACTTCCCAGAGTGCTTATAAGAACAATCCTTTAAGCCACATGAAGTTAAGAAGCCATTTAAGCAGTTGAAAGTCATAGAATGGTAAGGTAGGAAGTGACCTCAAGAATCATGTAGTTCCAACCCCCTGCCATAGGCAGGGACACCTCCCACTAGTACAGGTTACTCAAGGCCTCGTCCAACCTGACCTTGAACACCTCCAGGGAGGGAACAGCCACAACCTCCCTGGGCAACCTGTTCCAGTGCCTCACCACCCTCACTGGAAAGAACTTTCTCCTAATGTCCAGTCTAAATCTCCTCACTGCCAGTTTAAAAACCCTTGCCCTTTGTCTTGTCATTACAAGACCTCGTAAACAGTCCCTCCCCATCCTTCATGTAGACCTCCTTCAGATACTGGATAAGGTCTTCTCACAGCCTTCTGTTCTCCAGGCTGCAGAGCCCCAACTCTCAGCCTGTCCTCATAGGAGAGCTGCTCCAGCCCTCTGATCATCTTCATGGCCCTCCTCTGGACCCACTCCAATAGTTCATGTCCTTCCTGTGCTGGGGGCTCCAGAACTGCACACAGTACTCCAGGTGGGGTCTGATGAGAGCAGAGTAAAGGAACAGAATGCCCTCCCTTGCCCTGCTGACCACGCTGCTCTTGATGCAGCCCAGGACTTGCTTACTGTCTGGGCTGCATGCGCACACTGCAGGCTCGTGTTGAGCTTTTCATCAACCCAGACCCCCAGGTCCTTTTCCTGCACTCAATTCCTCTGTCCATGTCACTGACAAATATGTTAAGCAACACTGGTGCCAGCACAGACCCCTGAGGGATGCCACTTGGCACTGGTCTCCAGGTGGACGTTGTGCCGTTGATCACCACTCTCTCCTTCCCCAACTCCTCCTGTTACCGACTTGTTTGTTGTATACAAGATGTAAGACCCATACAGATTTGACATACAAGAAAAAAACTCATTTAAATTAATTACAATAATTTCTAATTGCTTCATGTTACATAATTTGTCTGAATAAGTAGGATACTGCACTTATGTATTCCCACAGTCAGTTAAGTGTAAACTACTTTGATATTTTCAGTTGTCCGTCAAGGTCATGTATTTAGAATACCAAAAATACAAAGGGAGAAACTATTCAAGCACACAGTGAAAATCATGGAAGTACTTACTCTGGCATGGAAATTTCATGCTGTAGTATGTCTTCATCTGTTAACAGCATATTTATTTTTTCTAGTTTGGAAGCCTGGATCAAAAGTTAGCCCTAGCAACGCGCATTCGTGGTCATGTTCTGCCGTTAGCCCTACAGATGTATGGTTGTCGTGTTATTCAGAAGGCTCTTGAGTCAATCTCACCTGACCAGCAGGTAATTGTAAGTTAGAACAACACCTTTTTTTATTTCTTTTTATTCCATCTATCTTTTTACTTGCTTAAAATTTTGATTATACCTTCCATCATTAAATGTTCCGAGGACTAAAAAAATTGAATTAAATTGGCGAGGTACACAAGTAAACTGCTAGTGAATGTGAAAATTGGACGGGATGTAATGGAATATTGCTTTGAAGGGGAGAAAACCAAATTGTAGTAAAGACAAGAATAATCTATTTTTTTTCCAGAATGAAATGGTCAAGGAGTTGGATGGTCATGTTCTGAAATGTGTGAAAGATCAAAACGGAAACCATGTTGTACAAAAGTGTATTGAGTGTGTTCAACCCCAGTCGCTCCAGTTCATCATCGACGCGTTCAAAGGACAGGTAGCATCAATAGTTCATTTCCTTGTCTTTGGGGTTGCTTTGATTTGCAGATCTTCTCCTGTCATTTGCATAGACAGGATAGTTTTTGCGGTCAGCCTGTTTTAAGTAGAAAAAAGGAAGGATGACAAAATGGAAAAGCTGTTGAAAAGATAGTTAACATACTGTAGAAAGATTAGTCTGTTGTAGATGAAGCTCTAGAAAGACTTGTTTGGATGTGTTATAAATAGAGGTGTTAGACTTGAGATCAGGCTTTCTGTTTGAGTGTTGTGATAGTTTGGGTTTTTGCAGATTTCCTTCAGAATTTTGCCATTGCTGATGCAGTAATATAGAATAACTGTTCTCTAGCACATACTTTTCATTAACATTTTCTTTTGTTGCTTATGTTGCAAGTAATTTTTCTCAGTGTTTCCCCAATTTATGTCCATCATTAAAGAAATAATTTGAAGAAATACACTAATCTATTCCTTACATACAGACTAGTGTTAAGTGAAGAAGTATTTGTTTATTTAAGGTTGGGGTTTTTGTTTTGTTTCCAAAAAAGTTGTTAATAAAGGATTGATATTGTGCCACAGGCTTGAGAATATGCTGCAGCTAAATAAGCTTTTAATACCCTGAGACAAATGGATACTTTTATAGTCTTGAGAAGAATCGTAAAAATCTTAGTAACTTGGCTGTGTTACTAAATTTTACTTTAATGACTGGCCAAATGTATTTCTTAACAAAATCTACAATACCTTTCTCTCACATTTTACGCAATAGCAATACCTGAATTATTGTGGTATGTAGTAGTAAATGGTGTACCAAGGTTTCTAAGGTCAAGTCTTTTTACATCAAAAAGTGTGTTTGGGTAGATGAGATAAAGTTTCTAAACTGTAAATAGAGCCCCTTGGCTAAAACTTGACTCTATTTATTGGACATCCATACTCGCCTCCAAGTGATTGTATATAAAACATATTAACTGACCCAAAATGCCAAATGAAAAATGCCACACTTCAGTCATGTCATGTAACGATATGTGGATTTTCCACCTGCCAGCATGGTTTGGGTCCATGTGTAATTGGACATGGTTCTGTGCTGACCAGCACTGAATCTTTAAATCTTCTGAACTGGTCTCTGAAATGCAAACCTGGCTTTTCGAGAAGCAAGCAGAAGAAATAAGATTTTTGAATAATTACTTCCAAACTTTGTATCTGTAACAGAGAACCTGTTTTATGTGCCAGCGTGTGAAATTAGCAAAAACCAGCCACAGTGATTGAATTTGCTTTTTAAAATATCAAAATCTCAATATTTGTGAAGTAAGTTCAAAGTGTAAAGGCTGAAGAGTGAACAGTGCTTAACAAAGAGTCATATGGAAAAGCAGGCTGAAGTAGGCTATTGCGATGAAAACTTGGGTTCTTAGTTGTATAAGAACTGGAGTCCTTGACATACAAACTCTGCATTTTCATCTTTTCCTGACAACTTCTGCAGATGGAACTCTGATATTGTCAGACAACATTTTTTCTAAAAGTAGTTGGTGCATTCAGTTCCGTTTTGAACGTGATGCTATCTGTAAGCATCAGTTGGTTTAACTTCACTTTGCAATCTTCTTTTAAGGTATTTGTACTTTCAACTCATCCATATGGTTGTAGAGTGATTCAGCGTATTCTGGAACATTGCACTGCTGAGCAGACATTGCCAATCTTAGAAGAACTGCATCAGCACACAGAGCAGCTAGTGCAGGTGAGTGTGTATTCCCATTGTTTTAAGCATATTTTTTACCTTTTCTTGTTGTCATAATTAGTTCCTATTTCTTACTTTAAGAAATAATTTAAATGCATTTGCCTCTCTTAGTTTTGTAGACATTACTTTTTGGTGGGTGTGTGTGTGTGTTTGTTTGTTTACTTGTTTTTCCTTCCATAGTTTTAATGAAAATTAATTTGGAAGTTGGGAGGCAAAGATATAAAAATCATGTTTCTTACACTTTTGACTGTAGCTTGACTGCAGTTATAAATGCACAGATTTTTTTTTTAATTTATTTATTACAAAAATTTGCTTTTTGTAGTTTATCTTGATCCACTCAGATGTCCTTCAGATGACTTCTGATAATGTCTAAACACAAATACATTACTGAAAAAACAAATGTTGCATATTCTTACACAAAAAGGACATCTTTTCTAAAAGAAGGCAAAAAACACCTTATGCAATATGATTTTTCCTGCCTTGGTCTCAGAGGAGCAACTGGAGTGCTACAAATGGCTTTGAAATTTAATCAGTTTAAAATGATAGGAAGGACTTAGTGTTCATTAGGAATTTTTGTGCACTAAAAGGCAAGAACTGCCTTTTGCTGCATAGTCACAGTCTAGTTTTGCACTGTGATTTCTCATATATCCAAGTCTAATTAAAACATAACTGTCTTGGGGAACCGAAGTTTAGGGAGATGTTACAGCTGCTGGAGAACAATAATCTTAAATTTTGAGCACTTCTTTCTTGAAGAGGATAAAAGGTACTCTAGCAAAATGCTGGGTATGCAGATTATTTACATTTTGCATGTAAATTTTGTGGTCCATGAAGTAATTCTTTATGGAGTATTTGTTGCCTTGCTGTGTTTCTGTAATGTTGACATTATTGTATGTTTCCTTATGTGCACGAAGAGTAATTTGAAAGTCTACACAAATAAACAAAAATCTGCGTGGATTACCTGATAGGAACACAAAATAAATTTGAAGTCATCTTATTTTCAGGATCAATATGGAAATTATGTTATTCAGCATGTACTGGAGCATGGTCGTCCTGAAGACAAGAGCAAAATAGTTTCAGAAATACGAGGAAAAGTTCTAGCTCTGAGTCAGCACAAATTTGCAAGGTACTGCACAAACTTCATTTATTTTAAAGTTGTAGTATTGGATTTGTGTATTGTGGTTTTTTTTTTTTAAAAAAAGGATGTGATAAAGTTTCTTCTGCTGTGTAATGTCTCCTGAAATATCTTATTTTTATGGAGGTGAACAGTAGTAGTATTTTTACACTATATTGGAGAAGGGAAAGGAGAAATGCAATTCCTTAGCAAAAGAAAGAAGATTCCACAGGTTTACTGGGTGTTTTTTGTTCATCATGTACAAGCGCATGGAATGGGCTCTAAGTTTCCATGTTAGGATCCCCAGAGCCAGGTGAAAAATTGTCCTAGAACTTGATACACTGTTGATGAGCTGAGAATCCTGACTGTCTCTTCTATCCAGCCAAGCAATTGACCAGTATTAAAAGAGTTAGCTTTAGAAGCAGTGGTTCAGCTTGACAAAGTTTTTATGCATTAAGAAGTCTCAAAGATTATTGTAGGAGTCCACAACTACTCTTAAAATTAGAACCTTAAACTCAGTCTTTAGTGCTTTTTGCTGAAATGTAGATTATGTGCCTTTTGCTAAGAAAAACACACCTCAAAATTCTTCTCGGATGATTCAGTGAGACTAACCTTGTCATTAAGTACAAATGCACTGTGACATCCTGCGGGCATTTATTTTGAAAATTGATTGTAGGTAAACCAGCAAGTTTGAGGGTTTTACCTTTCATTGCCTAAATAGAACTGTTTATAATCCTTTCAGTAGAACTTGTATGATTTCTGAGGAACAAGCTTAGGACCAGAATTGCTTTGCTGTCATACTGATAGCCTTTTCAGCCTCTTGAGATACCTGGAAGGCCAGAGATTTCCTAGATCTCTGAGCTAGACCTGCTTCTGTAAAGCACCTTTATTCAAAATGCAAGATTCCTCAGATCTTCGAGGGGACCTGATAGTAGCCTTCCAGTATCTGAAGGGGGCCTACAGGAAGGCTGGGGAAGGATTATTTACAAGGTCCTGCAATGACAGGACAAGGGGCAATGGGCTTAAACTGGCAGAGGGGAGATTTAGACTAGATGTTAGGAGGAAGTTCTTTACAGTAAGGGTGGTGAGGCACTGGAACAGGTTGCCCAGGGAGGTTGTGAATGCTCCCTCCCTGGATGTGTTCAAGGCCAGATTGGATGAGGCCTTGAGTAACCTGTACTAGTGGGAGGTGTCCCTGCCTATGGCAGGGGGTTGGAACTAGATGATCCTTGAGGTCCCTTCCAACCTTACCATTCTATGATTCTATGATTCTATGATTCTATGATCTAGCTTTCTCTGTTGTGTCTTAAAAGGTCCCACAACCGAAATAGATGTGCTAGAATACATCTGCCTCTTGAGGTCCATGGTATTTACTGTAGGCCCAGCTGAAAATCTCTCCCGTGGGAGAAAAAGTATCAGAAAATTAGTTTTATAATCCTTTAATTCCCTCAGTCATTACTGAGTAAAGATGTGGAAATGGGGATTTCACATGTTTACTGTGTGCTCCTTAGTGGTGTCAAGACACGAGCCGTTCAGGTAAATGTTAAATTTCTGCTCAATAAAATGCTACCTCTTAAGTCACAGGATGCATTTGGTTTGTTTTTCAGCAATGTGGTAGAAAAATGTGTAACTCATGCTTCTCGTGCTGAAAGAGCTTTACTTATTGATGAGGTCTGTTGCCAGAATGATGGTCCTCACAGTGCCTTATACACCATGATGAAGGACCAATATGCCAATTATGTTGTTCAGAAGATGATTGATATGGCTGAACCTGCTCAGAGGAAGATAATTATGCACAAGGTATACTTCTGTCTTGTTTGGTTGGTTCAGAATATTCTCTCTCTAGTAATTTTTCTGCTAGGATGCCTTTCTTCTAGAGTAAAACTCACCATTTATATAGCTTAGGACATTAAAATTGAGAAGGCCTGATAAAGCAAAATATATTCAGATGTTGAATTTCATATCCTCTTTGTGCCAGCTTGCAGTTCCAGTACTTAAAATAGGAAAATGTAGTATCTGTCATCTTTATAACTGAAGAAATACAGGTTTCTCTTTTCATTTGCTGCTTTCTGATGTAAATCCATTCTGGTTTTTCTTAACAGATTCGACCTCACATCACAACTCTGCGTAAATACACCTATGGCAAACACATTCTGGCCAAGCTGGAAAAGTATTACCTGAAGAACAGTGCTGATCTGGGGCCAATTGGTGGACCACCCAATGGGATGCTGTAAAAGATGAAAAGAAATGGAAGACAAAAATTGCATTGTGAATGATCAAAACATACAACTTAACTATAAATGTTCTGATTTTTTTAAATCTATTTATTGACTTTGTTCATCCATTTGTAAAATTTTTATTCTTGTGTATATTTTTGGGGAGTGAATTGTTTAAAAAAAAAAAAGCAGAAAAAAATATCTCCAGCCCTGATCCGGAGACCTATCAGATTGGATGGCTGGCAAAGCACAGAATGCCTGTATATGATGTAATTGTATCAAAATAGCTGTCACATATTTTGTAAATTTTTACCTTGTAAAGTCACTGAAATAGTTTTTAAGGGGAAAAAAGTACAGTATTCTTTTAATACACTGGCTTGCAATCTGGTAGGTCTGCCCAGCATCATAGCACAACAGGTTTATAGAGTTGTATATAGAATTAATCTTTATTTTTTTCCCTTTTGTGTGAAGTCTTTTATACCAGATTACAATTGATCAGCTGCATAAACATTATTTAACACATTGAAAAGTTAAGTTGTGTTTTGGTGGTTCACAACACCTTATCCAAATAACAGATGGCACAGCAGTTCGAAGCAGGGAGCGACACAAGGACGGAAACTTTAAAAGCCTCGCGTTCGTCCCTTGCTGCAGAGAGAGGTTTTTTAAAACGGTGCCCTAAGGTTTTCTCTAGCAATGTATTAAAAAATAAAATGCTGTATATACTTATATATTTAATTGTTGTACAAGGAAGAGGCAGTAAAATGATGGTGGTATCTCCATACAGTAAAGTACGTTGGTGGAAAAGGAGTGAAACCTGTATTAACTTTACAGTCAGTTTTACAATGCAGGAAGAGTAGAGATTTGTATTTTTTTATTTTGCATATAGAGGCGTAAGGATTTGAAAGTGTTGAGCCTTTATTTTGCTTTCTCACTGTAGATGCAAAAAAAAAATAGGTATTGATGAAGAGGAAAGGGGCCACTGAAAAGTAAACTTGATAGCTCAACATTTAAGCATGATTGACTAAATATTCAGATAGCTTTTTTTGCTTCCTATAAATATATGCATTGTATACGTGTAGTTAATAGGTGTAAGTTTACAGTTTGAAAACAAATCTCTTGTTTCGATGTTTATTACAAGCCTTGCTAATTTAGTAGTGATGCTTACCTTGGTTGTACAGATGTACATTTGTAAACCTTCATGCTGTAAATGTAATTTGTTTTACCCCTTTTTGGGACAAAAATTTGCATTTTAGTGTATATTCATATCCCCAATTCCCTTTTCTTCCCCTGGCATATAGTGTTGTATAATGTAAATTTATTTCGGCAAATCAAGAGTGATTTTTTTAAATTCTTATCTTTATATGGTTTCAGAAATATGAACTGGCTTTCTTTTTATCTATTGTGAGAAATGTTATGTTTTGTTTATAACATAGCTGTTGATTCTGTTAATATGGACACTTTGGGAAATCAATCTGTTCAAATTTTAAGTCATGATAATGAGCATAGTAAGAAATGGACTGAACTATTTGGTTATCAGAGAAACCAATGCTTCTTCCATCTTAATAAATGTGGCATGATTTTTTTTGTACAGAAGAGTACTGTATTTTTGAATAGCCTTCTCCCAGCGTAAAGCAAATATGTATGATACTGTCAATTTTTTTCTCTGGACATATGACATTGTAACAGTAACATAAAGATGATGTACATTTACAAGCGGCCTTATGTACATTTCCCAATGATCTTTTTAAGGCAGAATTGTGACCATATGTGTATAATTAAAATCCTTTTTAATCCTTTGCCTATGGAAATATTTTGGAAAAAGCTTACTTTGTATATTCAGTTTCTGAAAGATAAAGAAAGTGCTTTGTATGTTGTTGAAGCAAGTATTTTGTGTAAAGCGTTCATTTAGATGGCTTAAACCTGAAGTTTTGATCAACAAGATGGTTTGAAAACAACATCTTGAGCATTGATCAAATAGAAGGCTGTTCTGGTAGGGCTCTGATCATGAGGAAAGAAAACAGTAGTGGTGTACACATGTGTAAGGAATTCTGTCTGTTGCTCTTTATACCAGGTATACATAAATCATGTTAAAGCATACATCTGTGTGCTGCTTGATTTTGTGGCAGCATTAACTCATCAACAGGCAAATGGAAAAGTTTGTTCTGGCCTACTTACAATCTCATTTAGTGCCTGCACTAAGTGGTGTAGTAGACGTAATTATTTTTAATAAGCACAATTCTAACTGACAAATAATTTTTGTATGGCAGTTCACAAAATTCCTTTTGGAGGTAGAAGTCCTGTCACTGGAGCTAGAACTTTCCCATAGTCACACAAAGGAGTACTTTTGTCCCACTTCCTGGGATTCATGAATTCTCCTCAGTGACTATCTTTGCCCTGTGTACAGATGCTCTGTGTTGTAACCACAGTGGCAACATTCCCTTTGATGTCTAAGACAGTAAGTGAGGCTTTTCAAGATGTCCAGACAGAAGCTGGTTATGTCCCAATATTTTGTCCCTGTAGCACTCATGCCATGGTTGAATTTCAACAGTCCTGTAACTGTCATCCTTAATGCTTTCAGTATCTTGAACATGATCTTCCACTTGCTCTCCTAAATAATTTTGCACATATTCTATCAAGGAAAATGAAAATCACTGGGTTTCCTTTTAACTATTTCAGGCTTTGGGTAGAACCACTAGACTTTTTGCTCAAGTACTGCTTTTTGATATAGATTGTTTATGGACCAGTTTGATTAGGTTTGACTCCAGGTGGCTCATATTGAATAATGTAATGTTCACATGTATATACTGTAAAAATCAAAATGAAAATGTGTGAATAACACTGTGTGAAATACATCTGGTCTTGTGTTTTTTCCTGTAGGAAACCAGCTATTCCTTTACATTCTCAGTTACATGACTTGTCTGCTCCCTGTGGAGCTCAGCTCTGAAAATGTAACTCATTTCTAAAGATCTGATGGGCACCAGTCTGTTATTGAAGAACCCTGTATCTGGTTCCTTAAGTTTCCAGAGGCTGATTCTCAGCACCTAAACATTCATCTTTTTTTTTTTTTTTTTTTTAAAAAAAAAAAAAAAAAAAGTCTTTATAGTTATGGCTTTACCAGTGTATAGTTAAGGCCTACAGCCTGATGACAGTTTCTTTGCACGCCGCTGGAACCAGGATGAATCCTTGAGCATTTGAGAGGGCTGAGATGTCAGCTGTCTGCAGCATCCTTGGATCCACACTCATTTCTGTAACTGCCTGGGATTTGGGGGATTTTTTTTCCTAAGAACCATTTTTAATTGTAGATGTGAAGCAAAGCTGTCAGTCTGTAGAAGTGAGTGCTTTGGGGTGTTAAAATAAGGGGCCACTTAGAGTTATGGACAGAACCATCCTAACATTGTTGCCTCCATCACTGCCTGCTAAATCCACTGATATATTTTAATCAGAATAGGGAAAATTGAGGTTTCTGGGATCATTATGACTTTAAAGTGCTGGTGGAGATCCAGAAACCAGCTGTGTCACCTTTCCTCCCTCTGCTTTAGGGAACAAGCCTCTGAGGTGATGTTTGTGACTCACTGGGTAGTGGCATGGTAATTAGGTTGATCTGTCAGTTTTGCTCCATGAGAATGTTTAATGTTCAGCATATGAGTAAACAGTGGGGTGACAGCAACTCTCACTGTGCTCTTGAGGGAAGTAAAGCTGGGAGGATAATTTCAAAAGCATTTTAAGATCCTAGTGACTGGTTGTGCAAATTGCAGATTGTGTACAAGTCCTGCATCTGGGGAGAAAGCAGTACTGGCTACAGAACAGTGATCTGCTGCTGAGTGATTGTGCTTGGGTCAGCTGCCATGCTCTGGTGCTGAATTTTGCAGAGTGGTGGCTGGTGATCTTGTATCCCAAGAGTGGCAGATGGTGCTGAAGCTTTGTTCTGTGTTGCTCCTTAAGGAAAGAAAGGGAAGAAACCACATGCTGTAAATCACCTCAGCTGTCCCAGTCCACAGCCCACAACAGGGTGGAAGGAGCATCTATCAGTTTGCTAAAACTGCGTGTGCTGTGGTGTGATCTCAAGATCTTTCTAGTCTACAGGCAACACTAATGATTTGGTGAGTGTATGCTACAGGCAGTGCTTGGCTCCCTCTGAAGAGCTTCAGTCTGAAGTACTTCCCGTGGTTGTGAATGTCAGAAATGCTTACAGGCACTGTCTGTGCCCCAAAACTGATAATTCAAGTACCTCTTGGCTTGGAGATGAGGAAACTTGGTTCCTGTCAGGGCTCTGCTTTATACCTCAAGGGCTTTGGTGCAGATTGGGATAGAAAAGTTTGGAAGAACTCAGCGAGTATAAATCCTGCCACCCAAGAAGAAGCAATTTCAGTGATGCTGCAGGATAAGCCTAGGGTATCAGCACTCCTGTGTGGCAGAGCAGCCCAGACCTCCCTCACTCCACCAAAAGAAGGGGTTAGAAAGCAGTAGTGTTGTCATGGAAAGACCAGGTCACCTCCTCCCAAGTGGAAAAGGTGGATGCCCATCGAGTGTTGATGGCACTGCAGTCAGTACAGAACGTGAGCTTTTCCCTACTGGTGCAGTGCCCACATTAAGGAGAGGAGGCAACTACTTTATCCAAGAAAGTGAACCAAATTTCAGTGTGATGTATTAAGTTTCAGAACATGGAGGCTATCAGGAAGCTACCACCCTGCAGCAGGGGCAGAGAGCCAGCAAGGAAGACCAAGCTTAACCAAAGTGCTTGTATTCCTCAGTGAGATGGTACAGGAGTGTTTCCTCCATCAGCCCTTCAGACAGAGCCTGCCCCTTCTGTGTCCTGGCTTTGTGGTTAGGGAACTTGGTCAGCAAATCAGATGCTTGAATTAGTTTCCTTTATCAGCCTCGGGGTTTTGAACCCTCCTTCACTTCACAGGAGTATGTCTTAACCACAAGGAGCTGGATGGGTTCACTTTCTACTCCTGAATTTGGGCTGGGCTTTTAGTACAGCTTGAACCATTCCTTGCATCACTAACAGCACAAGATGGAGCATGACCCCTAAAGCACACAGGTGGGAGTGGATAGTTCTGCTCCTGAGATCCTAGACTAGATGTTAGGAGGAAGTTCTTTACAGTAAGGGTGGTGAGGCACTGGAACAGGTTGCCCAGGGAGGTTGTGGATGCTCCCTCCCTGGATGTGTTCAAGGCCAGATTGGATGAGGCCTTGAGTAACCTGTACTAGTGGGAGGTGTCCCTACCTATGGCAGGGGGTTGGAACTAGATGATCCTTGAGGTCCCTTCCAACCTTACCATTCTATGATTCTATGATTCTATCCTTGTCTCCACCTCAAGTCTCCCAGATTCACTTAATGCAAAATGTATCTTGGGAGCAGCATTCCCCATCATTAAAAAACTGGAAATGCTCCAGAGGCTTTTTATATAGCAGCTGCAATGTAGGAAAACCTATTTTAAAGCTTCACATCATGCCTTTAGAATGAACATAGGAATAAAATGGTCACCGTTTCACCAGCAGTAGTAATCTGGGCACAAGAAGCCTTTTGCCTCTTCCTCCTTTTCTTGCACAGCACTACCCTCCACTCCCCCAAGCCCAAAAGCATATATCAGCAAACTAGAGTCAGGGGCAGGTGACACAGCTGATGTACTAGACCATAGGCCAGGGACAAACCCTTGCTGAGCTGAGCAACCCCAGTGAACTTAGTTTGAGCTTAATACCTACCTGGAGGGTTCAGATTTCCTGGCAGCCACAGCCCTTACCAAGCTCAGGTGTGGATCTTCTCCTAGCCAAGCCTAAGAGGGGCAGGGAGGGAGACAAACCTTCCCCAACACAACAGTGCTCAAGGGGTGGAGGCTGCTCAAGGAATGCAGCCTGCTCATCACAAGGCAAGTTCACACACTGTGGTTTCAGATGCTGGCTACAGAGAGTATCCACAGCAGTACCGAGCTGCCATGGTACACAACCACTGCTGAGGAGTGTCACAAGTAGGTGACTGGTGAGGAATCAGCCAAGCCTGCTGAGGTCTTTTTCCTTACAGGCCAAGTTTGCTGTGCCCTTTCAGGCTGCAAGACCACAATCTGCTCCCGTCAGAGGGCTTTTCACAGTGTTGGGGAACCAGAGCTGTTTCAGAGGTCCCAAAATACATGTAGATCGCCGAAGATACGCAACTGAGAGACAATGGAAACCACAAGGAGGGGGAGTGTTATGGCAAGGGCAACACACAAGAAAGTGGTAGTAGCACCAGCCAGCCTGACCCACAAGGAAGATGGTGTTCAGAACACCGCAAGAGGCAGTCCAGAGAGGTTGTGGAGTCTCCTCTAGATATCTTCAAAACCTGCCTGGATGTGTTCCCATGTGACTTGCCTTAAGTGATCCTGCTTTGCAAGAGGATTGGACTCAATGATCTTTGGAAATCCCTTCTAACCCCTACCATTCTATGACTCTAAGATTCTGTGACTAAAAGGACATTTACAGCTACATTGTCTTCTCCTATCAGTGCCAATATAGGCAACCTATTCCTTGTCTGCCTCAGGAGGACCAGAATTTGGAAGTTCCCTAGTGGTAATGAAGACTTCTCTTTCCTCCAGCATATAATCTTTATCTCCCTTTCTCTAAGAAAGCTGAAATACAGCATCAGGAAGCATTTGCAATTCATCCCTCATTAGGATCAATATGGGAGAAGAGGTGCCAGGGACCTGCCTGGACAAGCTAGGATCTTGGTGAAGGATTCAGCCTAGTTACTTCTCTGTCCTGCTCAAGTTTCACAGGTCTGACTCAGTGCTGTTCCCTGCTCCACACCTTTATATATAAACTGTCTTCCAGAGGTTGGCACGACAACCAGAACAATCACCTGTTAAACAGGGATTACAGAGGGCTGAAGCTGGGCTGAATTGCTGAGGACAAGCTCAATGCAAGACACAGCCAATTCTAACCCCCCACGTGGAGGAATGGGGATGAATGGAGCAGGGTTCACACATCAGAGCTCTGGGCAATACACTGATCTCATTCAAGTGGGCCATTTGGCTTTTCAAAAGCCTTTTTGTTTTAAAACTGACTATTAAAGTATTCCAAAATTCACATGATTTCTCCTATTTCCTTGAAATGTGTCTCATGACAACCAAGGGTTTGATTATTCATCCAGGTTTGGGAGTCATAAGAGTTTGCACCCTGCTGGGAAAGGGTCTCTCATCCACCTCTCCCCCATGTGCCGCTCCCTCCACATGTGAGGAGCCAAAACCCTAGCGATCTGATCAGGGCATTAAAGGTCACTCTCTCTACACTTCTGTGAATTGCTTCACAGCTCTTGCCATCCATTTGAAGAAGTAATACTCCCATGAGGGTCATGCATCTATATTCCATCAGCAAGGCTATGGGGAAGACATCATCCCAGTTTTAAAGACATTTCTGTTTAGTGTAGACACTTCCATGCAGACACATGCAATGGGAAGAGATCCTGTTGCCTATTTAGGTATCTATTGCCATTTGAGAGACCCATGAGCATCCAAGACACTTGGGTAGGGCAGGTGAACATTCTCTAGGTTCTTACTCAGCCTGGCCTCTACCTTCTACTCCAGAAGGGCATCTAAGATGTCACTGGTCACCTTCATATAGACAATGAGTCTCTTCACCCAGAAGGCACCAGAATCCTGTAAGCAACTTCTCATAAATCAGCGGTTAAAAGAGGCAGGAAGGGAACAGAAGGCAGGAATAGGCCCAAAGGGTTTGTTGCAGGTGGGAATGAGAATGGCTTTGTATTGCAGAATAGATGCAAGATGGGATGAGAGATGGAGAAACAATGCATAGAAACACACACACATGCTTAAAGCTACTGTAACCACCAAGCAATAAACAACCATAATGACTCTTTGAATTATAAATACTGGAGAAGGGGAGTGGGAAAGGGAGAAGGGGCACCTTGGGAACCCAATGCTATCTTAAAAAAAATGTAGTAGTAGTAAGACACTATTACACACAGCAAACTTTCATTCCAAGTCTCTCATTAAGGTATAGCTAATTTCACAATCACACAAAAAAAAAAAAAAAAAAAAAAAAAAAAAAAAAGCTTCAAAAAGGAAAAAAAAAATGGAAATAATTAAAATGTCTGTGTTCACCATCGCAGAGTTAGTGCTGCTCAGGCAGCTTGCACATGTCACACAGAGCTTAAATACAAGGTAAAACTCCAGTTCTCTTTGTCCCCGATAGTCATGCAGGTCACAAACCCACTCCACAGTCCAACCTGAGTTACAGACCTGGCTACCTTCCTTTATTCCAGTTCCTCACCCATGTGTGTCCCTTCCTGTGAACCCTGCTCTCTTCCCTCTGCTCATGCACCCTGTTTCCCACCTGGACAGATATTCCCATGGTGGTGATTAATCAGTAGTAACATGTGCTGATGGGCAGACGGCTCAAGTACAGCCGGGTACCTGCTCCAGCCTTGTGCCAGCTCCATCCCTGTGGCACAGAAACACAAACCTACCTGAAGTAGGGGTTACATCACCCCCACTCTCAGGTGGGAAACAATCGGAACTGGGCAAAGGCGTTCTCCAAATGAACGCATGAGAAGGTCCAAAATGAAGGATGGGACAGGATGGGTGGAGAGTCAACGGATGAATCAACAGTATGATGACAAGGGCTGAGAGACACTTGTTCTGCCTGGAGGGAGGTGGCAGCGGAGTGAGGCAGCCCTGAGACAGCAAACATCTACGGAAATGGGCAAGTGGCCTCAAAATGCTAAATGAAGGATGATAATTACAGCAAGATGCATCCTTTTGGTTAATCAGGAAGAAAGCCTGTATGTTATATCATAGCAAATTCACACCATAGTCATGGTTGATAGCAAGAGCAAATGATAAAACCTGAGGTTTATCCAAGAGCAGCACTTCTCAGATCTGCAGTGAGTCTGGACTCCAGATCACATCAGCCTGATGAAAAAAACCAAACCAAACCACACCAAACCACCAGTATTTTTCATAGTGCTGCCAATACCTGTTCTAACCATCGGTTACTGAAACTGAACAAAAACTCTGATGCAGCCTAGCCCTGCTCTCATGACTGGTCTCCCACAGCATCTGCTTCTCCCAAGACCACAGCTTTTTTGCATATGTAGGCGTATGAAACCTGCTTTGGCATGATTCCTGAAGCTATACGTGCTTACTCAAATTCTCCATCTAGCAGAAACACCTAACCCAAGTCAATAGGCTGCTTGAAAGTGACACTGTTGTAGCACAGAGTTAATGTATTTCATGTGGACTTAATGCCTATGAGTTGAAACTCTTCAGTTTTCTCCTTCATTTGGAACTTTTTAACCATCAGCACAGCACTGGTTCATGCAAAAATTGATAGCTAACTTCAAGACCATATTGTTTGTATGGTCAGAGAGAAACAGTCTCTGCATCCCATGAGGAGAGTTTTTATTAAAGTCTTACGTGAGTTATTTGAGCACCCAGGTGCCTCTATCACAAACTAGGAGAGTAAAGCACTAAGCGGAGAAAATACTTGAGTCCTTTGATAAGAGATTATACCTCATTTAACAGAGGCAAATAATGGGTCTCTGTGGCAGTGCCACAGCCAGCTGTGGGATTAAAACTATAAATATTTTTATTCTCACAGCAGACACCAACACATTAAAAAGGCACTCAGTATTATAGCCTCTGTTTTGCAGGACAACAGCCAACTACAAGTGATCCAACGTTTCATCCGCAGTCAGAGGGTTTGCAGCTTAAGCATCCAACCTGCAAGTCTTGGTGTCAGCATTTCCCTGGAATGAACGGAAGAAAGCTCCTGCCCCTCGTAGAGTCACATGACTGATGGAGCCTCCCCCAAGAAGAGCCAGGCTGGGTGCCAGACAGAAAGTCAGCATGTATCAAGCAGGGATTGCTGTGGAAATAGGGAGGCTCTGTCATCCCTGTGCTTCTCCCCTTTTCTCCAAAACTCCCACCAGCAGCACCCTGTCTGTGTGTTCCTGGGAACTGTGATAGCCTTCTCTCCACACTCATTTTCATTCCAGGGCAAACCCCATTCTGTGCTCTAATTATTTAGGGTCACAGAGGTTGAGGAATCCCACACTGCAAAACAGTGTTAGTCACTGCAAGTGAGCTGCTTTGAGTTAACCTCATGGGTAAGTGAATCACAGAAATGCAGGAGAGTCTCTCCCTGGGCAAGGCAAAAAAACTAAACCAACAAAAGTGGTTATTCAGATGAGTGCTTTGAGAAATACCTGCCTAGTCCATAAGTCCTGAGACTAGTGGGTCAGAATTGTTGAGCAGTGAAAGCACCAGCACGAGACCTCATTAAAAGAGAGTGAGTCTGTTCTTCTCTCGTGGGCAACATTCATTCAACTTCAGCCAAACCCCATAGAGGCTAATGGGAAACCCTTCTGTAGATTTTGATGCGCCATCCCCTGAAACCCTGTTCTGAGGCTCTCTGCAATGAAGTGGCCTGTCACTGCCAGCTGGGCTTTGCCAAAGGAAGCTCTGCTAAATTAGGTTGAGAAATACTTGGTTAGCGGCACAGACACATTTATATATAGTTTTCAATGTCTCAGTAATGTGAACCAGAAGTTCTCATTAGGACACAAGGAAGAGAAGAAATAAAGCTACCAAATTCTTGAGAGAGGCAGTCAAGTTGATTTTGTTGGTGTCCATAAAGCCAACACTGCAGCTGCCACTCAGACCATTGAACATTGCATTGTTGAAGCTGACAAAAAAACTCAGCATTTTTTTCGAGAAGGCCTAGTTCTTGTTCAAGTAAGGTCATCTCTTCCATCAGAGCATTACACGGCGGNTCCACATCTTGCCATGGGCCACGGGCTTGAGGGGGGAGCCTCCTTCAGTCACTTCCTGGGAGTGAAAGCCAGAAGGCAGATGAAGTTGCTCAGGATGTCTGACTCATTGCAAAGGCAGCCAGACAAAACAAGCAAAATCAGGTATCACTGTGCAAGCCACACTGTGTGGGTCCAGGTGATCCTGCTGTAAATCACAGTTGTCACTTGAAAAGGTCAAAATAAACTACTTCTACATCAGTGCAAAAGGACTTCCAAAGAAAACTCCCCAGCATTCGCCAAGGCAAGGGAAGAGGTGGGAAGAATGAATTACAGACAACAGTGTCTGGGCACCCAGAAGATGAGCCAATACAACTGGATGCCAAGTGTTGCACACTGGCACACAAGGTTGAAGGCCCAGGCTGCTTCCTCTGCAAACTTCTCACACTTGGTATTGATTTAAGGAATGGATGGATTGCTTTTTTGTTACTGCATGGAGTTAGAAAAAGGAGGATGTGATGTCAGCCGTGGGTAACAAAAGCACTGGCCAGAGGTACTTTACATGGAAAGGAGTAAAGAAGATCCAAGATAGAAGGGAATGAAACTTTGCAAACCTTCCTGGTCTCTACAGTCTCCAAACAGATCACCCGCCCTCTCAGGAGAAGCAATCTTTCCTCTTCCATCTCCAGGTTTTTACGCCGCTGATCAAGAACTTGCATTGCCAGCTCACTGTTCTGAGGCACAGGAAAAAAAGAGATGTCGAAGGGAATGTCAGTGACAGTACTTCAAGCTCTTACTAGACACCACCACTTGTTTTAGGTGCATCTCCCACCACACCCCAACAAGTTTCTGGGGAAGACTTAATCTGCATGTATTTAACTAAATGTACTTAACATCCTTCAACTGTCCATGAGTCTAAAGGCACCATCTTTCCTCTATGCCCTGTGCAGGAACTCCCACACAGATTCAGGATTTTCACTCACAGCCTTGTCTACACATTATAGCTGAGACATGAAATACATGAAGTGCCGTGAGTTTCCCACTGTTATAAGCCCCCTTTAATTGACTGAGTTAATGAACGGGGGTGGGGAAAAAAGTTTTCTCTTTGGGACAAAAGCAACAACTGAGAAAACAGCAATCACCATCAGGGAAGCCAACTATCTGAAAGTCACCCAGAGATAGCACCCATTAGCAATGAGCTGTGAATTCAGTGACCTAAATGAACAGGTGAGCATTGTCTACACACTTAAAGCAACCTCAGTATTTGCATATACTCTAAATTCACATTGTGTGTTAGGGAATACACTCCCCCTTCTCCATCCCAAAGTGTCAAGCTGTAACCTCTTGAAATAAGTTTGTCAGCGTATGATGTCACTGAGATGTGGTGTATGAACCTATCCTGCTTGATGTTACAGGTGCAATTCAGTCCATGTTAAAGGAACTCAGAACACAATTGGCTTTTTCTAACCAACTCCATCTGATCACAGTCCATTAATAAACCACCTAAAGACACAAGGCATCAGACTTGAAGAGAAGAGGCAGCCATCTGCTCTGAAAGTTCCACCGCTGCTACTGGGCAAATCCAAAGTCAGGACACGCTGACAGTGGCCACATCCTCACACACTACTCTGTGTAGCTCCAACACCTGGAAAGCCAGGCAGGCAGTTCCTGCTGCTGTGTGATCCTCACATTCACTAGGAATAAGGAATGATGGCTTCTGCTGCAGAACACAGTGAATGGTGGGGGGTGCCCAAAGGCAATGGTTGTCATCCTTGCTACTCCCTTGCTTCTGGTGGTGGCAGAAGCAGCAGGCTGGATTCCTCTACCAGCTGTGTTTCCCCTCTTCCCATGACAGGACACAGTTCAAACCAGCCCCTTATCCTCAGGGAGGCTGAGTTCAATTGGGCTACACTGCTGGAAGTCCTTGATCCAGTTCTGGGAAATCCCCACAGCTCCACTGTACTGGGCAGAGGCAACCAACTCCTATCATCCCCTGAGCTCAGGGCTGCCAAGAAACTCCTTTCCATACAAGTCTCATCTGGCTTTTCAGCATGGAGCTCTTTTGACTGAAACCACAATTCTAAGCATGCTTCAATGATCAAGCAGAGGGCACGGTAATGTCACTGAAAACACTTGGCTTCCACAAGCAGCATTGTTCTTCCCTTATCCCATTCACAGATCCTGACTAGAATACCCTAATCAAGCTCTAAATGTTTTCTAGCAAATCCAGTGTTGCAGCACAGCACTATTTGATCTGCCATCTCCCCCAGGCACACATGCACCCACACTTGGATGAAACCCACAACTCCACTGGTGCCTCACCACTGTTCCCAGGGGCAGCCCTTGTGGAAGTGTGCCCTCCCTCTTCTGTGGCTGCAAGGGTCCATCACACGCAGCCTCGGCCAATCTTGCCTCTGCTACACCAAAATCAGCTGAGAAGGCTGGCCATGTCCAGCAAGTGTGTCTTAACTCCCAGTAACACCATCACAGCTGGATGTCACAACCTGCCCATCAAGCCTGGGTGGCATTTTCAGCTTTGCATTCTGCAGGCCCCAGCACCAAACATTTCTGTCCCAAGCCGCATCCCAAATGCCTCAACTCCAGCATTTGGGCGTGTCAGGTTCAAGATGTGGATCAAAAACGCTGTTCCCACACCATCCCTCAGCAAGACGCAGGCTCCTGTCCTGTCCAAGGGTTGTTGCTCTGGCACAGCCACCCACCAGGTAGGTATCTGCATGCCACCATGAATTTTATTGTGCACCCTTTCCTCACCTCACCTCACATGCCAGCAGCCATCCTGGCTATGGGACCTCATGGATGTCCACCTTCTCCCTGTCAGCCTCATCGTGGGGAGAAGAATGTGGTGATCATGGCTCATCCAATGGAAAGGCATCACAGTAGAAGTCACAGTATCACAGTATCACCAGGGTTGGAAGAGACCTCAAAGATCATCAACTCCAACTCATCACCACAGACCTCAAGACTAGACCATGCCACCAAGTGCCACATCCAAACGTGCCTTGAACACCTCCAGGGACAGTGACTCCACCACCTCCCTGGGCAGCCCATTCCAGTAGCCAATGACTCTCTCAGTGAAGAACTTTCTCCTCGCCTCCAGTCTAAACTTGCCCTGGCATAGCTTGAGACTGTGTCCTCTTGTTCTGGTGCTGGTTGCCTGAGAGAAGAAAGTAACCTCCTCCTGGCTACAACCACCCTTCAGGTAGTTGTAGACAGCAAGAAGGTCCTCCCTGAGCCTCCTCTTCTCTAGGCTAAAGAATCCCAGCTCCCTCAGCCTCACTTCATAGGGCTGTGCTCGAGGCCTCTCACCAGCCTCGTTGCCCTTCTCTGGACACGCTCAAGCACCTCAATGTCCTTCTTCAATTGAGGGGCCCAGAACTGGACACAGTACTCAAGGTGTGGCCTAACCAGTGCAAAGTACAGGGAGAGAATGACCTCCCTGCTCCTGCTGGCCACACTATTCCTGATGCAGGCCAGGATGCCATTGGCCTTCTTGGCCACCTGGGCACACTGCTGGCTCATGTTTAGGTGGGTGTCAATCAGCACCCCCAGATCCCTTTCTGTTTGGCTGCTCTCCAGCCACTCCAGTCCCAGCCTGTAGCTGTGAATGGGGTTGTTGTGGCCAAAGTGTAGCACCCAGCACTTGGATTTGTTGAATGCCATCCCGTTGGACTCTGCCCATCTGTCCAGGCGGTCGAGGTCCCGCTGCAGAGCCCTTCTGCCCTCCAACTCAGCAACATCAGCCCCCAAGTCATTCCTAGGAAGGTTGCATGGATAACTTAAGAGAGGAAAAGAAAGCAAGCTAATTGGAGACACGATAAAATCACAGCAGTTTTAGCCTCATTGAATATCTAAAGCCTTGTTAAGCCTTCGGGTCACAGCTGTGGGAATGGATCCTGGGTCTCGTAAAGATGGGCCAAGACCCACTGAGAGCCTCCCAACCGACCAGGAAGCATGAGTTATGGCTCTCTTTTGGATACCCTCCACAAGCAGTCTCGGGGCAGCATGTCTGCATGCCTGCAGGCTCAGCCACATCTCTCGTCCATCCAGCTGCAATGCGGGCACGTGGTGCCCATTGCCCATGCAGGCAACACGTGCTCCTGCAACTCCCCACATCAGGGCAATTCTTGAAAACTGCCTTAAAAACAAAATTACTAATGCTTGTGCACACGTCCAGTTGCACTGATTGTAGCAAACACTTCAACATGTTCTGGCACAGACGCACGAGAGAAAAAAATAAAACCCAGACAACTGAATGGACTGGATGTGAACAAGAACACAGGAACTCGGGCCCCGACCCTGTAAGCAGGGCCATAAAACTCAGCCCCTGTTACATTTTTGTGGTATTTTTGACCGCCCCTGTTTTGCTATCTACAGTGACCTGTGCAAAGACCAACGTGCAGTGGCACTAAGAAGTCCCGAAGTTGGTTTGAACTCAAGAAAGGGTGACTGGCAAGAGGGAGTTCCTTTCAAAGAAGTGCTTTTTGCTACAAACCTCTGTCAGCACTTTACCAGAAAACTCCTTCCGAGCAGCAGAACCCAGGTGCAATTGAATCACGGGTAGAGGGTGCGGGGCCAGCCCCGAGGATGCTCGAGCAGGAGAGAAAATACTCTCTCAGCGGAGAAAGCACTGCCGAAGTTGTTGGAATGCCTCGGCGCAGCCGGGCTGTCCCGAGAACTCTGCCTGTCCGGCCGAAGCGCTCCCTCCACGGTGCCCAGAGCGGCGTCAGGCCACGGGGAGAAGACAGCGCGCCTCCGTGATTTTCCCACACTGGAAAGGGAAGGGAGGACTTTTAACATTATTACTATTATTACTTATTATTTTTAGAGGAAAAGGAAGGAAGCTCGGCGGGAGCAATGCTGGTGCCGCAGAGGAAATCTGGGAATGCAACGGGAGGGGAGCGACGACTCCCACCAACCGTGCATGGGGACCCGGCCCGGCGCAGGTAGCGCGGCGGCAGGAAGCGGGGGCGGGCAGCGGGGCGGGCAGCGGGGCGGGGCGGGCCGGTCGGGCCCGGGGCCGGGGCTGGGGAGCCGAGGAGTGGAGTCGAGGGGAGGGGAGCGGAGGCGGAGCCGGCCGGGGGGTGGCCGTAAGGTGAAGGTTGTTGCAGTGGCTTCATTAAAAGACGGAGTTGAACTCTTAGCCGCAGCAGAACGCTGCTGGGAGGTTGTTTCGGTGGGTGGTGAAAGGGAAAAAAAGAAAAGAAGGACGGAAAAAAAAAATAAAAAGGAGAAGCTCTGCAGCTACTTAAAAGAAAGCGAAGAAGAAGGGGGGAGAAGGAGACAGAAAGGGCAGGCAGCACGCTCCCGAGGCTCGGCGAGGAGGAAGGATGAAGAACGTGGTAGCCGTGTGGCTGGTCGCCCTTTGCTTCCAGGCTGCTGTGCCGGTGAGTTCGCTGCGGGCGGGGCGCGACGCGACGCACGTGGGGCGATGGGGCCCGGGCCGCGGCATAGGGCCGGGGTATTAGCGAGGTACGGTGAGCTGGGCTGGGGGGCTGGCGCGCCCCGTGTGCTGCTGGACTTCCTCCTTCCAACAGGTTTTGGCAGAGGAGCGGAGCCCTGCCCTGCCTTGCAGGGAGCACTTCGGTGGCCTTTTGTGCTGTCGGCGGGCTCCATCCCGGGCTGCCCTGGCAGCCTTAATTCAAACCAGAATGCGGCTGTTCTCGACCTGCTGCCGGCTCCGCCCTGGCGTGCTGTGGGGCGGGCGGCCCTACTCGGTAACCCCCCGACAGAGCGCGGGAGTCCGTCCGTGTGCCCGGAAAAGGGGCCGAGTAGGGGGGGATGCTCCCGTCCTCCCTCCGGCGTGGTGCGCCCCGAAGGAGGGCGACCGGTAAGTTTGGGCGAGCGTTTGTGTGTGGTCCTTTGTAGTTCAGCTGTGACTGGGGAGCCTTCCGACGTGGTCATGGGTTACTTCCGAAATAGGGGTACTTCTGCGTGCCCCCGGTACAAGCCGGCGCCAAAGAGAGCTCGAGGTAGGTAGGCTGCTCCCTCTCTCCGCCTTTGTGCCCAGAGGGCTTGGCCAGCAGACGGTATGCTCCGATACCTTTTTCTGACCACAAGAACAAAAATCGCAATGGTCGCCTCAGCACACCCTCTTCGAGGTTCATGCCCGACAGCAGCCCCGCTTCCCCTCCCGGCGGCGGCTGGCGACCACCCCGGCGCCCCACCGCTTTCTCCAGCCGCCTCGGGGCCGCCGAGGGGCTGGAGTGGCCTCTTCGCTTTCCCCCTCGTTATAGCCTTCCGTAGCTCCGCGCTCATCATCCTGAGCAGGGTCGCACCGCGATAGGGATGCTCGCATTTTCTCAAAGCCCCGATGTCTCGGGAGTAGCTCTCCGGGGACCGTGTGGGGAGCGGCCCGGGCGCTGCGGCAGCCTCTCGGACTTGGGAAGCGGCAGCAGCCGCCAGATGTCATCCACGGACAGCGGATTGTCCCGCCGCTGCTCTGCCTGTGCGGGGCCTCGTCGCAGGAATTCGGCACTACAGCCTTGTGAAAGCCCTGTGCTGGTGCTCCTGGGCTCGGCATCGGCCCCCGGCCTCTGCGTGGGGTTAGCGAGTTTGGTCTAGGAGGCCTTGCGGCCACTTCCCACGGGGTATAAAGCCAAGTCGCCATCGCTTTCTCCAGTGATGAGTGAGCTTGTTCCCTGCTTTCCGCGTGCATGTGCTGGACCTTTGGAGCCTTTTTCTCTGGATGAGTTAGAAGGAAAAAGTTGAATGTGAGGCTCTGTATGAGCCTCTGCAGGATCATCAAAGCTGAAACTGGTGTGAGGAGAAATAACTGATTTGAAACTTGTCTGGAGATGAACTGCGGGAGCAGTTGGATAAGGAGTGGCAGAACAAAGTGCACGGCAGGATCTAAGTTGCTCAAAATGTCTCCAGTTTTACTATACCATTCTGCTTCTGAACTCTAGCTGTGGATCTGGATGCGCACCCTTCTAGCCTGCGTGGTAATAAGTAGTTATGAGGTGGCTAAAAATGACAAGCATGCGAGTGTAATCAACTCTGCTCTGTGGGGAGAGGGCTCTGCTCATGAAGCTTATTCAGAAGCTTTCTGCTGAATATAGTGGAAGAACTTGCAGCTTTTGTATTGCATTTAGATAAAATTCCTCTGTGATGTGTATTCCTCACTAGAAATAAGGACATGAAGTCTGGTGTTTTTCTATGTGTAAGAGACATGTGGCATGTAGGATGACACTTCACATGGAGGGGTTTCCTGGGCAAACACATGGAGGAACAGAAGTCCTTGGGGCCCTTTTTTGTGGCTTAGTGCCGAGACCATTTCCCTTCTGGTGATCATGTGTCTTTTCTCCTCATGTTGAAATGTCACTGACATGGACTAAGCTGCCTTTCCCCCTGGTCTGGAAGAGTTATGCTTTTGCCTCAAGTTGCAGCTTACCTCTTGTGTTGGGCACAGAAAGCAGAGTGACCTTACATAAGAGGTTTGCATATGTCAAATCACAGTGCTGACAAAACTGGTGTGGCCATGTTGGGTTCTTGGTGGTTGATTACTGGAAAGTGTGCCACTGCTGCTGGCACAATACTTGGCCCTTGGCTATTGCTGCATGAATTGACTCGTCCATGCATATTGTCATAGGAGTAATAACCAGAAGCAAGAAAGTGGCCGAATGTTAACTTTCCTTTCTAAGTATACTTACCCACAGGAATGGTCAATGAGTTACCTATTCTTCTTCAAGGTGACACTTTATTGCTCAAAGCACGTCATATAAGAGTAATTGCCCTCTATTCTATGGTAAAGGGATTGACTTCCTTGAAATAAGACACTGATGCATCTTGATGGATTAATTGAGTTATTCTCTCAAATGGAAACTTTTACAGGGTATTATCCTTCCATGAAACCAACTGAGCCATGATGCATAGTCTTTTGCAGGAGGTCAGTGGACAATCCTGACTGTATCATGAGGGAAAACGGGTTTGTTTCATTTGGTGTAGCTGCATGCTGGCAGTTAACACAAGCTTAGCAGAACAGACAGAACCTTTTTCCAAGGGTGATGTCATTCCTATCTGAATGTAAACTAATTAGAAGAAATTAGGCAGTCCACCTTGGTTATTAAACATGTAGGCAGTGTGGATGAGGAAGAAACACTTTCTTCTGTAGAATGTGCAGAGCAGTGTCACATTATTTATCAAGCACTACAAACAGTGCTTCTCCATCTGAACACCCACTTGCTGGTGGCTACCTTCCAGTAAAATGGAGTCTCTATTGTACCTGGTCAACTTTGATTTGAGCAGAAACAAATAAATTGTGATTTCTGTCATATAAGGGGGCTCTGGTATCTTCTGTTCCAGGTTTCTCTTGGTCTCAAGTGGCTAGAAGAGCTAACACTTTTAATAGCAGCACTCTGAAACTTCTAGAAACCAAATAATCCTCTCTAACAACCCAAGACATGTTACAGCAAGTGTGAGAAACCTGTAAGCCTTCGAAAATTGAGCTAGTGCACTAACCTGAAATGTAAGCTGCTGTTTTAGCAGCAAAATTGGTCCATTTTAAGTATGTGTTTTGCATTGCTAAAACTTGACTGTCTCCAGGTGGCCTGTGTGGTAGCACTTTGTCCTTACCTTGTTTGAAGTGGTTCCTGGACACATACTAATTCCTAAGGGATGTTCTGCACTTGTGTCATCTGACATGTAGGGAACTGGGATTTTAGTAGGGCCTGCTACAGGGACAAGAGAGCTTCTTGGGAGAGAGAAGGTGGGACCCCTTTCCTGGGGAGGTGCTGTCACTGATAAAACTTGCAGTGCTTCAGCATTGCAGCATTAGTATTGCCATCTTAGATATTTCCTACTCTTTATTCACAGAGCTATTAGTATAGCGCTCCAGGACAGCTGGGGATTGATGCATTCACCAAGACGTAGGGTATTCCAAATGGCATCAGTCACAACACTTGTGCAATTGGTGTTCACCTAAATGTAGGTGTCTGTGTGTACTAGGTGCCTGAGCTGTCATTAGAGTCATAGTGATGTAATCAGCGGAGCCAAAGACAGCGATTATCTGACCAGCCCTTGCATGTCTACTTCAAGGTGAATTGCTTTATCGAGGCTCCTTTGACAAGATCTCATTTTACCTATACGGGGAGCATAGATAACTTTAGTGTCTTTCTCTGAAAGCAATTTGGCTCAAAGTGATAGTCTCTTTGTGAAACTCATATTGTAACTGTCTCCATAAACAGACTGGACAGGTGCAGTGCAAGAGAACTAGCAAAGCAGTAGGAAACATCAGCGTTCAGGTTGAACAACAGCTTACTTCTAGTAGTACCTTCAAACAATACTGTGCTCTGCTAAAGGCTGTGGGCAAAATTAGGGTGGATAGTTGGATCCTATATCAGCATTCTGGAGTAAGGAATATGAACAGAAACGTAAGTGGGTGTGTAAGGGGTGGGTTGTAGGGTATTGGGGAGATGCTAGAGCATTTTAGTATGTAAAGGCATTGGTTATTTGTGGATTAGAAATGAGGAACCTTTGTTATTCTCTAGAGGTTGGTACAGATGGTGAACTCTCAAAATGGAAGTTGTTCTGATCACCAGTGCAAGGATTTCTGATACTTCTTACAGGTTCATTTCTCTTCTGAGCTGAGAAGATGAGGAGAGCATGTTGTGTATCCTTAGGAATGCTGAGATAAAGTTTCTTAAGTTAAAGTTGACTAACTCGCTTCATTTGAACCACTGCTTTTCTGGGCTGCTGGTCTACCACAGAAACGAGCTTTATCTGGCCTGGCTGGAAACCTGGGATAGTACACTTTCTGCTGTGGAGATGCTAGTGGAAAGGTTACTGCACTATGAAGCCTTACCTCAAAGTGAGATAACATTTGGGCCTCCTATGAGCAAATCTTGTGGAGCAACATCTGCTAATGTGGTGGTTTCCCAACCTCTCAGTTTCTCAAGCAGTGCTTGGCTGCAGCTGACATTCTGGGTCTTGTGGAACCAGCATACACCCAATGGAGTCTGTTAGCTTGGGCTTCTTGCCATGCTTGACTGTAATGTTTGTATCTCACCACTGAGACCAGTCTCACCAGTGAGGCTTGCTTTGCTGGATGGGAAACAGTGCATTAGTGGGATTTGGATGGAGTCGGTAATAGAACTTCCCGTTGAGTCACTGGAGCTGCAGTTAAACTGAGTCATGGAGGTGTTGGAAGTCCTAGGCTTCTACTCTGAAACCTAGGTCAATTGACTTGCTCTTTCCGCTTCACTTGTGCGCCTTGCTGCTCGGCCCTCTGGCAGAACCATCTTCTCCATAGCCCTTGTTTTCACAGTATGGTTCTCTTTAATATCTACTCATTTTGGCTGTTAGTGTTCAGACCTTTTCTGATAACTGAAGGGTCTTCAGGATTACTGTTGCAGGATGACTCCTAACTAAAATCAAAAGCACTGTATAAGAGAGAGAGCTGCCTACCAACCAGCTTAAAATACTTGTGGGTGTCTTGCCTTTCATGGGGATTCTGTGTCTTTGTCATACTCCACCTTGTAACTTTTCTACACTGCCTGTGCAGTAATGTCACTGTCTTGTATGCCAGTTGTGAGAACAAGAACTGAGAGTCTTGATTTTTTTTTTTTTTTTTGTCTGTAGGCAGCTCCAGGCACATAATTCTCTTAACCAGCCTTTTGCAAAGTACATCTGATTCGTGCAGCAACTTCAAGTGCCCCAGCTTTATCACCTGTGCATACACAAACCATAGCTAGAGAGCAGGGGCTGCCGTTTGTTTGCCTGTGCTGTGTGAGGAGGACCTTACTGCCTTTTAAATGGAAGGAAGTTTGAACTCCGTTCCAGTTGTAAGGGAAATACTTTCTGGGCAGTGTTGCAGACCATGACTGTCTTGTGCTGTGCACAGGAAAGCTCTTCTAATTAGTTTCTAATGCTGGTGGCAGTACACATTCTGGTCAGAGCCAGTCGGCAGCTTGAGCCCAGCCTCTTGCATCTAGGGATTACTAGATCAGCAGACTGTATATTGAAGCCAGAGGTGATCAGGGGAGAGTGGAGCCAGTCTCTCATCTGGAGTGCAACCGATGATTAACATAACAATTTCCAGATGAGAGCTTTGCAAGAGCTCTCATAGCAGTGGTACTGCTGTGACTGTGTTGGTAGGGAGCCTTTGTATGCTCTCTGGGGATTAGAGCTGGTAGCTACAGTGCTGTAGTAAAAGTCTACCTGGCTCTTTCCTGTCCTAGAACAGGGCACTATTGCTGCCTTATTGTATGCTTTGAGACAGTATAGTGGAAAAATATAAATAAAAAAATATTAGTGTATTTATAGGTATCTACCCTTGTCATTGCTACTAGTAGACCAGCTCAGAGGAGAATTTGGAGGCTATATGCCCTGACCCTGGGATGGTGATCTGGGAGACCAAATGCATGTGCTTTGCACAACCAGAGGAGCTCAGAGCAGACTATCTACCAGAACATCAGTCTTGGGTGAAAGTATCTCTGCAGAAGAGAGAACCTGTTACCCATTGAGCAGATAATCATAGAATGATTTAGGTTGAAAGGGATGTCAAAGAGCATGTAATTCCAACCCCCTGCCATAGGCAGGGACACCTCCCGCTAGAACAGGTCTCTCAAGGCCTCATCCAGCCTGGCCTTGAGCACCTCCAGGGAGGAGCATCCACAGCCTCCTTGGGTAACCTGTTCCAGTGTCTCACCACCCTCAGTGTAAAGAACTCTTTCCTGACATCTAGTTTGAATCTCCCCTCTTCCAGTTTAAACCCATTGCCCTTCCTGTCGTTACAAGACCTTGTAAATAGTCCCTCCCCAGCCTTTCGTGTAGGCTTCTTTCTGGTTTCTTCTTTAGAATCAACCCAGGCTTTCCTTAATCAAGAAGTTGAAGGGTAAGAGGAATAAAAACTCAGACTAGAGGAACATAAAGCTTACTTGAATTCCTATCTAACAAAACTACTAACAGGTGCAGTGTTTTTCATTCTCCTGCTGTGCTTTTGCTTATGAATCTATAATAGCCTGACATTGGCAGCTTTGGCCAGTAGAGATTTGTCCACCTCACTGGCTCTGATAGGGTGTAAGTGGCAGCTACTTGCAGTTGAAAAGTGGTAGTGAGGCTTGCATTGAAACCTGCCTAACAACCTGCAACTAGACAACTTTGACTTCTAAATCGTTCTGTCCTAACGGAGGAATCATCTAGATCATGACTACTTTCCCATCAGTGAACAAAGCGCCTAACAAAAGAGGCTGATTCTGGCATGTCTGGGCAGCAGTAAAGGAGTGCTCTGCTATCAAGTGCTTACATCAACTGACTCATGGCCTCGAAGAGGAAAGCTGCTAGCTACTAGCTCCAGCAGCATCGGCTGTGCTCTCAAGCACGTTTAACTTGTAGAAAGTTCTTCAGTCTGCATATGTGTTTGCACTGAGCTGTAAAATGGTGGTGAACTTCTTGCTACAGAAGCTGGAAGATAAAATTATGACTAATTAGAAGTTATTATCGTAGTAGCTGAGAAGTGCTAAAAGCTCAGTATCCCCCCACCTCCCCAGCCAAAAGGAGTTTAAAAGATCCACTGAACTTCCTTAATGCTGTTTCCAGCAAGTAAAACAGACTGGGTGCTAGTTGTGCTGTGGCCAACTGAAACACTGCTGTACAGCAGATCTTGTTATCTGACCTATCCTTTAATGCTCCCTCCGCACCAGCCTGCCTGTGGGAAACCTTCACGTGCATTATTAGGGGGCATACCAGTTGGAAAGGCTCAAAACTGTGCCAGGGATCATTCTAATAACTTGTTGGTATAGATTGTATTCCAGTGCCTGGGGATATTCCCTGATGTTGTTTAATTTACTAGTATGGATGTAGCCAGTGGGTCTCTGGCAGCAAGCCCAGAATATTATGAAATTGTGAAAACTGTAGTATCCAGTAAAAGAAAGTGAAAGTTTGTAATGGGAGATCATGACTGTCATTGAAAACTGCACCCTTTTGGATGCTTTGGAAGGATAAGCAACTGCAGTTGTGTGAGAAATCCTGTGTGATCAATCAGTTGAGGTTTGTTAGGTGAATACTACAAACCGGGAGCAGCAGAACATTTAGTATTGTAGTCAAGGTGCTGGTGTATGTGCCAGCGATTCACCCTGTGCTTTTGGAGTTGGACCGTAAGGTGGTCCTTCAGCACTTTATACTCCTCTAATCTTTAGAGAGATATTGTGCTGTCTAGAGTTGGTAGTTGGTGAATAGATCCAGAAATTTATTTGCATATGAAATATCTTCAAATGGTGTCTTAGTTTGATCTATTGCTATGTAGCACTGAGGTATGCCAATTGTGCTCCTTGCCAGAAATTTGTCTAAACTAAATGACATGGTGACACAAGTAACTTGGTCCTAAAGCACTTCACCTTGCCTTACAATTTTCAGTGCTGTTTTATTGATTACCTTAATGTTTGACAGCCCATCTGAGGCAACAATAGTGATGTTTCTTGCGTGTTCACAGTACAGATGTGTAAAACACAGGAATGTCCGAATCACAACTTTAAGTCTTAGTTGTCCATATGAGGCATGAGAGTATCTAGACTCCACAAATGCGATAGCATCTCCCCTAAACTAGCATGTTCATTTGATTCAGTGACTGCTCTGAAACATGGCCATAGGAAAGACGGGTGAAAAGTGGTACACCTAAAAGTGGAGGCATGAGGTAGCTGAAGTTAGTGTTACGGTAAGACTTTAATTAAAGTGAAACTGCTGATTTGTCCTGCCTTTGTATCGGTCCCTTTTTCAGGGCTCTGCTCTACAGATGTGATACTAAACAGTGCAGTTGAGTGTCTCTAGGTTGGTCAGTCTAATCTTCTAGGTGTTTGGTCAAGAAATGCCTAATACTAATTTCTGAAATGAGTAGAGCTATAGATGACTGGAGCATGGTTGCATAAGGAGGGTTTTTAAAATACTTTTTCTGATGGGAGGACTTTATTTGCTGCTTCAGCTTTGAAATGATACTTGCAACACCCTCATGACTCAGCCTGGAAGTACACCAGCCAGTTTCCATAATCACATTGGGGTGTTGCATTATTTAACTGTAAAGGGGGCAGTAGTAAGCAACTGCTGTCAAAACTTTGTCTTACATGCAGGATTGCAGGTGCTGGTGTAAAGTTGGACACAGATCACTAGTGTCATAGGAAGAGGCACTGAGAGCTTCTTCTCTGCATCATTGTATGATCAGTTGCTGTATGTCTCAGTAATTATGAGCGTGCATGTTTCTCCAAGGAAGTTCATTCAGTCTGAACTGTTCAATGTTCAAGTAATACCATGAAATGTGGTCTAGCCTGTGCCCAAGACCATCTGGCCTGCTGATTATTTCAAGGAGACTAGTAGTACCTGGGTTGCTTGCCTGCTGCTTTTCTTTGGCCACTGCATTCAGGAGCTGTGGAAAGAAGGGCTTGTGGTGAAAGTGCCTCTTTGAGGAGACTTCTGGAATGAGGGAACAGTGTATTCCTCATTTGAGATGTGGTTCCTGCATCTTGTGATGCTTCAGTCCGTCCACGTGTAGTTTAGTTATGCTGGTCTAACTGCATCTGTTTGGCCTGAATGGCTTCTGCATTATAAACAGTCTAGGCCTAGTCAAAACTGTAAGATTATGTGGATAGAAGTGATGTGATAGCATACCTCAATGTAGAGTGTGACTTGATTTTTTCACATCTATGCTGGTTTGCATGAAATTTGGAATGGTGAAGCTTAGAAACAAATGTAAGAAGTACATTTAACCAGATGTGTTATTGTAAGACCCAGCAAGGCAGAGAATCTGCCCTGCATTGATCAAACCCAGAATCTAAAGCTGCTTGCATGGACTGTATGAGCCCAGCAACTGGCTGCTGCTGAACACTCACAAGTTCTTTCTCAACAGACTGGTGGCTGACTGGTGTGAGTCACAGCGTGCAAGAACACAGTTTCTTAGAACTGGTTAGAGCTTAGCTATAGGGAACATGACCAAATCAGAAGTGAGCTGCTGAATGCCATTGACTCATTTTGCAGCCCAAGTCTAACTTGCTTCTGCAGCTCCCTTGCAAATAGTCAAGTTTTTCTGTAGAAGACTGAAAAATAACAGCACTAAGGGATCAGATTGTGGGATGTAACTGGTTCTGCCATCTGGTGTGCATGTGCGAGATGGAGACCAGAACGGTGTCTGTTCAAGCCAGGCAGCTCTTTCTGGATGCTTCCATTTCCCTGATCAATTGGTTCATTAATGGGGAGCGTGCCTGAAAAGAGTTGATGCTGCTGCTGCAACTAAGAAGATGGGTATGAAGTTTTAATGAAATACAACATTAATAGGTCACAAATGTCTGGGATGTGTATACAGAACAGATCTTGTTGGGGGGGAAAAGAAAAAAGCCCTAAACCCCAAACGTTTCACAAGCAGTGCTGGAAATGTGGAGTTCACAAAGGCTATCAAGAAGGCTTTATCTTGGACTCTACTGAGTCTGAGGCTGGTTGTCATGAAATAAAGGGTGATGTATGTCATGTAGTGTCAGCTATGAATGGGTCAGCTGGGAAGCTAATGCAAGAGTTTGATAGCAGCAGGCCTTACAGCTGACAGATGTTTCTGCCACTGAAGTGTCAGTAAATAGAAACTAATTTTTGTTGTCTTGTGCTTAGACAGTTGCTGTAGAATATATCCAGTTGCTATAGGACATATCCTGCTATAAAACTTTTAAGTCTGGGTGGTTCCACTGTAACTTTATTTAACTGATCAGAATACCTTGTCAGCGCTTTTGTTGTTGTAAAACAAATTATTTGTAGGATTAAGTAGTCTCATTAAATTTACCAAGTAATCTGCTTTAGCTGAGACCTTTAGTACTCCAGGGTTGTGAGTTCATCTTTCTGTTAAGTTTAAATAACTTCCTAGCTGCTGGGAACCTGAAGTACTGCCAGTAAACTTTAACTAGATGATATACTAGGAACTTTTATCCGAAACCTGGATTTCACTGACCTATTTGAGCAGTTTGCTTAAATGAGAAACATACATGTATGTCACTAATAGAGGGAAAATGCTTCTGTGATCCCTCAAGAAGATCTTACAGCTTTGTATTCTGGCTTCTTGGCATATCTTGCACTAGGTAATTACTAGGCTTCAAGGAGAAGCAGCAAACTCCAGGAACTGAGATAAGCACCTGGGTCTTCTCCTAGTCCTGTGTCTGCATACTGAAGGCTGTTGTGCTTCCTCCTGCCTGAGAATTCATGGAGTCAGGGAGTGCAGGAAGCATTTGTGGCTGCACGTTGGCTCCCTTCCTCAGATGAAGCAGAGCAGCTCCCTCCTTTCTCCTCCCTCCTGGCTCTGAATACTGTGTAGCATGGTGATGAGGCCACTTATAAATCCTGGGAACACATTTGCTCATGTCAGAGCACTCTTGAAGCTGTAGTGTTGCTTTTGGTAGTTCGCTGATCCCACCAAATCTTGCATGAACCTCGTTTGTAACAGGTAGTTGTCCCACAAGCCAAATTGTATAGCATTTCTCTCCAGGAAACAGGATTCCCTAGGACAGAAGCATTAGTCTGTTTTCCTGGGGCTGCAATGCTAACTGATCTGCTTTACTGGAAGCTGAGTTATTTCTTAGCTTTATGGGGAGAGCAGTCTGGCTTTTTCAACCCAGGGATGCTGTCAAGGAGCAGTCTGGTGATTTGAAAGGTATCATTGCAATTGCCAGGCAATCTCTGTAGTCTTTGTAGTCAGTTTCACTCCAATAACAGTCCTCAGTGCTGATGCCATAAAACAGGGTGAGTGGTGGCAAGAGGTGAGGCAAAAGAAAGGGGTTTTTTGCACAGATGCGAGTGAGTCTGTTCTTGGCAAGAGGTCAACACTTGGTTGGATGTAATTGGCTAAGGACCGGTTTTGCTGGGGCTGCTGTTGAAGGCGTAGGGTCAGTGTGTTGAAGGTGTTGGCTTTCTTGTGCTACCTAAAGAAATGAATACCCAAACCATCAAGTATGTGAAGAGCTTCAGGGAAGGCTCTTTAAAGAAAAGTAGTTATGATGTGGAGCTGAACTGTCAGCTTCTCATGAGATTAGCTGCAGGGAAAAGAGTTTTCTCATTCATCTGAATCTTTCGAACACAGGCTACCTTGAACATGGGGGACAAAAGCTACCCCACTTTTGGCTGTGTTGTGACAACCTGCACCTGCCTCAGATAGAGAGTTGAGTTCTTGCATGCCGCATCTGTGGTTGTGTGGACCTATCTCTGAGATTCATAGAACTGTGGAATCATAGAATCAGTAAGGTTGGAAAAGACCTTTAAAATTGAGTCCAATGTAATCCAACTACCAGAACCACTAAACTATATCCTGAAACTCCACATCTACGTGCTTGAACATCTCCAGGGACGGCAACTCTACCACCTCCCTGGGTAGCCTGTTCCAGCACCTCGCTACTTTAAAGAAATTTTTCCTAATATCCAATCTAAACATCCCTTGGCACAACTTAACCCCATTTTCTCTCATTCTATCGCTAGTTACTTGGGAGAAGAGACCAACACTGGCCTCACTATAACCTCTTTTCAGGTAGTTGTAGAGAGCAATAATTCATTCACTGGTCTAGGCTGTACTGCTTGGCTGTAAGGAGCAGGCTGGCATGAATGTAGTAATTTATTTGTTTGATAAGTCCTCAAGGTCAAAATGCAGGAGCACAGACTTGAGTCATTGCTCTCTATCACCGAAGGACTAACCAGTTTTTTAGTGGAACTAGCTGAGAGAACTGGGAGGCAGCTCTACTCTCCCTTGTCAAAACTGGTGTGGTGCTCTACACTTATAGCAGCAAGCACAAGTGATGTGTTGTCAGTGATGCTGTATGTTGCATAGCCACAAGCTTCCCCTTGCTTTGCTCGGGCCTCTCCGCTAAAGTCTTGCGGTATTCTCCTTGTCCTGTACTAAACTGCAGTCGTGTTGGACCTCCTGTAAAGTTCAAGTGGTCCAAGAGAGAAGTTCAAACTACTACTTTTCTGAATCAGCCTTTGCTGCTGTGTTTAGCAGATCAGGGAAGACTTAAAAGCACTGCTGTCAGACTTCAGAACAATCACCCGTGATGAACAAACTGCATAAATGTGCTCTCTCCCTACAACCCTGCTCTGTGCATCTTGTTTTATAAGCCTGTGCAGCCCTTTGAGTCAGATGCTGGTTTGCATGCTGCCTGCAGTCTGCAGGTGGTGGTGTGCATTTCCATAATGCATGGCACTGGTAGGGTATTTTACTACCCCCTCTGCCAGAGGGTATGCGAATCTGTTTCAGCATCCCAGGAACCCCAGCTCTGCTTCAGAGTTGCTCAAGCAGCTCTGGCTGCTGCACTCTGCGCTGTGCCAATATAAACACTTGTGCATTCATGCGCTGAGCAGGATTGGGGAACTGGTCCTGCTGGAAAATTCTTTGCATGATGTTTTCTCCCCCTCCTCCCCAGTCTGGTTTACCGTGAGATTGCATGAACAGCTATGCAGGGGATGGTCCAGGAAGCATGAAGTGACATGCTCTTGTGGGAGGTGGTAGTTTAAAGGGCCACACTGCTGAGTGCAAAATGCAACCTTATGGTGACAGGCTGGTTCCTTTTTGTTCTTGGCATATTGATTGCTGTGTTTCAGCCCTACTTAATTAAAATAGTTACTCAGTCACAATAAGAAGAAAATGTAATGCTGATTGGGCAGTAGTGTGGTACTTAGCAGGTGAGCTTCTAGAAGTATTGGGACTATTGTCTCCTATGTATGTAGAGTAGCTGAATGCTTTTGTTCCTTGGCCATTGTGTCTTGTTCAAAGGTTCAGAGTATGCTTTAATAGCTGTGACCACAAAACTTGACAGAAAAGGAGGATCAAAGCCTAGTGGACAGTGGGCAGCGTTTACTGTCTGTTCTATCTGTAGGGGAACAAATCCTAAAAGCTCTCATCCTGTTTTGAGTAGGTATTGGAAGGTGCTTCAGTGCTTCGAGGCCTGAGCATCAGGAGGTACCTCATGTGTGACTGATCAGGTGGTTCATGCTTCAAACCAAAGCAACTGCTGTTGAAGCTAGTGCCTCTCCCTCAGTGACAGTCTTAGTCTCAAGGCACTATCCAGAAATAGGAGGCCAGTAAGAACTCAGTTTTTCAGATTTCTTTGTACTGATGGTTAGAGAAGCAGCCAGATAAACTGATGTACTAACCTCTTGCTGCTAAAAAGGTGCTTTCCTTTACTTCCATGTGAGACCACTTCTCTTTGGAAGGAGAACCCTGTAAGCCACCAACCAGCCTTACTCCGGTGGGTAGAAATTGATAGATGCAAGGGTGGGGATTGTGAAACCCACTGGTACACAGCAAAAGCTCATTGAGGGAGAGGGAAAAAAATCCATCTGAAAGAGGGAGGGCAGACAAGTGTGATGCTTCAGCTTCGAGTGGAACTCCGTCCAGGGGTAGAATTACTGTTGAAATCTAGACTATCCAGTCCATGGGCTGTTTGTAGGACAGTTTGTGGCTGTTCTGCGCTTTGGCTTGTGCTGTTAGTTTTTGGCTGCTCTAGGAAGAGAACTTCTTCATTAACCTATGGGGTCACCGAAACACTTATCTTGAGCAGTGGAGTAATGAGAAACAGCTACAAGAGCTGTTAACTGAGGTGATACCACACTGCTATTGACTTTTGATCCAGCAGACTTGCATACAAGCTTCACCTCTGACTTGCAACTTCAATCTGCTTCAGCAACTTCAGAATTCATGGCTGACTTAACATTGAAGGTGTGCTTGGTTAGCTTAATTCTAGCAGTCTGTATGCCTGCAAAAGGAGGGGATAGGTGGGAATGCTGGTGTTTGCTGGGGTTCTGTTCCCTTAACAATCTAAACTGTTCATGGACATCTGGGACTGAGATTAATCTTGTGTGTGATATTAACTGCAGAATATCAAGGCTTAACAGAGCTAATACTTTCAGCAGGTGTCTTTGTCTTCCCACATGCTATTACTAATATTTTTGATGTTAGAAGCTCCTCTGGCTCAGATAGCATTTTTGTTAGAGGTACTAGCTCTGCTCATCACTACACAGAAAGAAGTAAAAGACAAACCTCTGAGTATATTGCACAGCTGTTCAAATTCTTGTAGAAGTCTTTTTCTAGATGCTCCAGTGCCATATTTAGTAGACAAACCAGAGAGCAAATGCTTGTCTTGTTCTTGTATGTCTCTAACCAAGAGCAGGACGTTGGTTTTTGCTTCCCATAAAGTTGGGAGAATCTTGCAGGTTGCTTATTTCTGCCTTCTTAGCTAAATAAGGAGGATTTTTTGGGAAGAACCAGTATGCAGTTTCAACAGCATTACTGAGATAATGGGTGATTTCAAATGTTTGTGGCACTGTGGTGGTTTGAGGAGTTCCCAGGGTTCCCCTAAAAAACTACAAAGACCAAGATCAGTCCAAGGGGATGGAACTGGTTGTCCCTGGGTAATATAATTTGTTGTTAGAAGCAAATCCCATAATCCTGCTGATGCTTTAAGTGGGCAGCAAAGTCAATTTGTTCTCTTTCTCTCCCTTTTCTTTCAGCTCTCCAGAGGGATTCTTATCTCGGTAACTATGTAGCGGTACCCTGTGGGCTGTGGCATTGAAGGCTATAGCTGCAGCAAAATTCAACCTGCTTGGGCCTAAATGGGAGACGATGTTGGAGGGTAGAAAATGACCACTGGGGTTTTGGTGGTTTAGCTTTGGTCGAGGGTGGGGGAAGGTTTTGAGGGAATTCTTATGTATCACGTATCTGTATTAGATGTTACAGATTCATGTATGCTGTATCTTTTCCTGCACATCTTTAAATACAACTTTTCTGTGTTCTTCTCCAATTCAGCAAGGACATTATTACTATTATTGCCTTTTCCCCTTAAAAAGAGTAAAGTAGAATAATCTCAGTCTGTTGCTGTCTCCAATAAAAAAACCTACAACGCACTGCTCTAACAGGCTGATCAGTAACTCTGATAAAGGATACAAATCATCCTTAGCCTAGTCTAGAGCTTGTGGCAACACCAGTGTTTTTGCTTACCTCTGAGAGCAGTTTGAAAAAAGCTGCTTCCTTTTACATATAACATGGCTCCAAATTAAAGAAATGTGGTTCCCAGTTTGGGTGGGGTGAGGTCAGCTAATAAACTGGAAATCTTCCCTTCATCATGAGGGAGGAGTACAGATTGGTGCTCTAGTGTGGAGGGAACTCTGGCAGCTAATGGGATAAGCACAGACAGATTCATGTGCTGCGACTGGGATCAAGATGGAGACTGAGGAATAATTAGAAAAAGTTGAGTATGGCAGCCTTCTGGAGCTAATAATACTGTTAATGAGTTGTGAAAGCCTGGACCACTCCTGATTAAATTGAAGATACCACTAAGCAGCTTTCTGGTTGTCCCAGCAGAACTGAATGACTATTGTTCTGAAACAATACAGTGCTCAGCAAGAGCGGAGGCTAAAAGTCTCCCCAGGGTTTCCCCTAAACAGGCTGCTTTGATACTTGGAGAAGGGGGTCTTCTACTGGTTAATAGGGACTGGTTAATGTATACTAAAAATGCTGTTAAAAGTTTTGCCCCTTGGGTGCAGCTGAATTCAGTGACACCAAATCAAGATGGCTAGACAGGCATTTCTAATGTACTGCATGTGCTGCTAATTAAAAGGAAGGGTGAAAGGCATCTAAAAGAGTAAAAAAGCAAGATATTTTAGGTCCAGTATAAGAGTTGAAAGGTTTTTGACTAGAATACAGGAGATAGCGTCAGAGATCCTTGGAAGGATTGACTGCCTGAACGTAGATGTTCATGCCTCTCTTATCAATTACAGTGTGAATGACCCACAGATTATCTCACTGGATTGAGGGATAAACTGGATTATGGTAGAAGTAATTTCTAGAAAGAGGTCCTTATTAACTGATTATATCTAATAGTTTGATAATAAATTTTTGAGCTGAAGTAATGCAAAGCTGTTGGTAGATTAATCTTTCTTCAAGATGGAATTTATTCACAGTTCTTTCCATGTGATAGCCCAACCTGGTGATTCAGTCTGTGTTCCGTGCCCTTAATCCTCTTGACTAATCAAAACCTCTCTCATTGGTGTAACACAGTTGCTGCAAAAGATCATGGAAGAACCTTGACTCTCGGATGTTTGTTACCTGAACAGCACAGTCTGTCTTCCTGATGTAAACCCTCACTAGTTCAATTCTTTCTGATGCTGTCCTGCATCAGTGTTGTATATTAACCTTTCTGTGTCTGCAATACTTCAGCAGCAGATCATTACAGAAGCATGACCTTTCTGCAGCAGTTGTGTACTGTGGTTCCATAAGGAAAGGTTACTGTCTTTCATGCTGACTGTGGCTGTAGCATGTGAAGCAAGAAGTGTAGTCTTTATATAAACGTAGTTACATAAATTAGGCAAATGTTCCTTGATTCACATGTGTGGTGAAATTGGGCGATGTCATTTGGTGGGTATTCTGACTGGAGTCCATGCTTGTGTAGTCCTATATTGTCCTTTGAATGCGTAAGGCAAAGAAAATCAATCAAGTCCCAGGTCTCAAGCTACTGAGTCAAAAGGAGATGCTGCAACTCCTGGAGTAGCAGCTTGGGAAAAGACCCTTTGGGACAACTAAGCAGAACACATTTAGTGTAACTTCATTAAGAACTCAAGTGAAGCTGTGGAAAGCAGACTATTAACCCTACAATTTGCTTTCTATTTTCTTGAAGTACAGTGGACAGTCTTGAGTGACTGGTCTGACCCTGTCTTCATGTTTTCAAGATAGCTGCTGAGCAGCAGCTGGGCAACTTTACAGTGGAGTAACATGTGTCTCTGTTAGCTTAGACTGGGTTGCACTGGACTTTCTTCCTCTGAGGACCAAATAGCTGTCTGTGTCTAAGGTACAGAAATCAAACTAGGTTGCAAAGAAATGTGACAGGGGCTGTGGAGAAGCAAAACATTCAGCAGCCTGGAAGGAGGCTGAAAGCTCAGGTGTGAGGAGAATTATGAGGGTAGGCTGACTGAGCGTGCTGGATAACAAGAGGAAGCATGGCATGACTGAACAAGCCTCATTCATTAACACCACAGGGGAAGGAGTGCTGGCTCAGTAGTCAAGATCAAGAGTTGCTATTTTGTTTCCTGACAGTCTGTGATCCTTTCAGGAGTAGTGCTAAGATTTGCAGACCATCAAATCAATCCAGGTGTTAATGGAAATCCTGGAAGAGCTACCCTTGAAGATTAGGATTGGAAAGGAAGGTAGAATCGATTCTTGATAAAGGTGTGTGGTGACATCTTAAACAGTGTCTTTCTTCAAAAAAAAACCTGGAGAGGTAACTTTCTAACTGCTTCAATGTTGAGTCATCTTACTGGAAGGAGAATGCTTTTGTGCTCAAAACCAAGCTAAGTGGGAGAACAGAGAACTATTGCCAGTACGAGAAAGGAGAGAGAAAGTCTCTAAGACCCCAGCACACCCCATCAACCATAGTGATACAATTTCTGAAGTCTGGCTTTGCTTCTTAACATACTGGAAAGGACACTGGAGGCAGCAGAGTTTGGGAATTCTGACAGTTCTTTCTGAATCCTTTATGCACCCATAGTTCATACTCTTTAATGTTTGCAGTGTGGTGAGACTGGTTTGTGTGAGTCACTGACCTTTGACATGAGAAGGAAAATATACAGGAAGTACTCATCCAGCCTGCTTTCCATGGATGCGTGCAAAAGAACAATACAAACAAGCAGGGGCAAATCTGAAAATCCAAATTACCTTGTGATGTGAAGCTAAAGAAGAAACTGAAGGTTGGTTTCTTCTTAGAAACTTCTCTAGAAATAGACTTGCATAATCCTGAGGAAAAAGTGGTTTGGATTGATGGTTGTGTGTGTGGGGTTTGGGGTTTTTTTGTTTGTTTTAATTTTGTTTTGTTTTCCAGTAGAGAAGGAAAGTGCTAAAAAGTTTAATTTCTATTCTTTATTAAAAAAATCATCTATCTACAATGATTGTCTAGAAAGGGGTAAGGTCTTGGGCCTGATTAGGTTGCTGGCAACTTGCAGACTTGGTCTTCAGAGAAGCTGAATCTAATGGGCTAGTTAACCACCTTGGGAACTAGCTATTCTATGGATACGTGGGGGATAGATTAGGACAAAAGACAAAACTGTAGAAGCCTGAAATATCTTAAAGGAATTTTTTGGGTGAAGCTGTGTTAATGGAAACTGGAGAAATGCAGTAGACTTGGTTGCAAAACTGGCAAGATGCATGTTGTTCTTTTGGTTGGACTTGGTGATCATTGAGGTCTGTTCCAGACAGGTATATTCTGTGATCACGTCACACTCCTGATAAAACCACCATCAGCTTGGGTGATTGGGCAGTGCTGGACTGGGATGATGAGGCCGTCCTGAGGATGGGGTAGAAGTCAAAATTATGGAAAACTGGGAATGTAGTTGGATGGGGTAGGATTGTCTCTGAGAAGGAGGGATTACTGGTTAGGTAATGGTAACCTTGTAGAAATAAACCCAAGGCTAGCCTTGAGCTGAGAGTCAAGCATATTGTGCCAACAGGAACAGTAAACACAGAACCAAACAAGACACATGAGATAATCACTCTGCTCTATTCAGTTGTCATCTTTGGATATCCTGAACAGCTTTGAACATTGTGGTTTGTGACCAACAGGTGCAATAGAACAGGGGTTTGGCCTCTGTTTCAGCAGCTGAATTTCTGTGCTGGTTAGTGTTCTTGACACCTAAACAGAGAGACCTTGAGCCATCTTTTCCTACATGGAAGGCTGGCTTCTATCTCAGGACTTACTCTGACTGCCCACACTTGGAAAAAGGGAATCGTTCTACTTTCATTTAGATGCTGTAGTTTCAAATATGTGAACAATGCTGGAAGGGCTGAAGAAGGTAGAGAAGCCAAATTGCTTTGTCTCACCTTCCTACCTTCTCCTAAGAAATAATGCTGTAATTAGATAGAGTTGCTTTGGTTGGAAAAGGCCTTAAAGGTCATCAAGTCCAACCATTATCCAAGCCTACCAAGTCTGGTAGAGATGAAATGATTGACAATTAGCAAAGACCTGAGCTGTCAGACCCTGAATCAGAGTGGTAATGTTGTGTAAGGACTGCACATTAGCTACCACCAGGATGCGAGAAACCACAGATTCCTTGTTTTCTTTCCCAAAGCAAGTGCAGTCTGGAAGCAGTACACAGAAGGGAGACCACAAGACTGGTCTTTCTAACGCTGAATAGACTGACCAGAACTGCTATTGTGGGGAGGGGGAATGGAATGAAGAAAGATGAAAAAATAAAACCTGAACAAAGAAAGGTTGTGTAACCTTCAGGAGTCCTTAAAGGGCTCTTTTCTAGCAACATGGTAGAGTTAATCTGATCACTAACACACTTTTCTCCCTTCTTTTTAAAGCAAACTACAAATCTGAACCTTCCTCCTGAAGATCTTGATTCTTCTGGTGATGATGATGATGCGTTCTCAGGTTCAGGTGCAGGTGAGTTATTAACACTTGATCCTTTCAGAATATGACAGCTGAGATCTTGATGAGCATCCAAGTTAAAAGGGGGGAAAAGAGGAATCACACACACCTGCCCCAGAATGTGAGAGTTCAGAAGGAAGAGCCTAATCTGTTCATCTTGTATTGTTTCAAATCCTAACAATTACCAAGCAGTGAGATGTAGGAGACTTAAGTGAGCTGAAGCAGGTATAATCCATGTGGCTGCTAATGTGAGACACTGTGTGAAGAATGTTGTCAACCTGCATCAATTCTTTGCTCATGGGAAAGAGAGACCATAACAAGGGCCTTTGACTTCCCTTACAAGCTGATACGAGATACCATTTGAGGGTGTGTGAACCCCAACCTGCCAACGTGAATCAAGCACAAATTTTATTTGTCATCAGGCATGTAAGTTCCCATGGGCCATCGTTTGTCTTGAAAAGCAGAACAAAGGGCTTTTGGGGTATGGAAAAAGTCTGCTGCGATGATTACTGAGAGAAACCTTTAGTGTTCAGTGCTGAAGTTGAGGAAGTGCTGCTGAGGAAAGAGCAAGTTGTTGAAAGCTGAAGCATGGTATCCTTCTGCTTCTTTTCAGCCATATGCTTGTATTATAGCTAAAATTCGGCAGGAATAAGACTCTGAAATCGGCACCAAATGTACCACTGACTAAAGATGTGAATATATGGGTGACTGCTCTGAACTGAACAAAAAAATATTCATGGGAAGAGAGTCAGACAACCATCCTGAGTAACTAGGGTACTGAAAACCTCTTTTGACCTTGTTTAAACTTGCAGAGGGGAGATTTAGACTAGATGTTAGGAGGAAGCTCTTTACAGTGAGGGTGGTGAGGCACTGGAACAGGTTGCCCAGGGAGGTCATGGGTGCTCCCTCTCTGGAGGTGTTCAAGGCCAGGTTGGACGAGGCCTTGAGTAACCTGTACTAGTGGGAGGTGTCCCTGCCTATGGCAGGGGGTTGGAACTAGATGATCCTTGAGGTTCCTTCCAACCTTACCATTCTATGATTCACCTGTTCACAGACTATCAGTTGCGCCTTGGGGAGAAGCAGATGACTAACAAAGTACTGCCGAATAGCACAACTGTCCCTTCCTTATTTCACTTAAAAATATAAGGAATTAAACTGAGCTGCTGTTCCCAATGTTGGCTATGCAAGTTAGGCATCCGCTTTAGACCGGCATCTTGTAGGTACTATTACTAGGTCTGAACTATAAGGATAACAGGGTTTTGGTTTTTGCAGGTCCTCTGACTGACCAGTCTCACACTTGGAGAATCCCAGAAGAACCAACAAATTCCTCACTACTGGCAGCACCAACAGATTTCAATGAACAGCCATTTCCCGGGACTGAGAGCCGAACTGAAAAAGGAGTGTCTCCTTTTGTGACTAGCAATGTAGTGACAGAGGAGCCAGTTGTAGCTGTGAAGGACGAAGGGTCCATCTTGGGTTCACCCGATGAAAAACCGAGTGATGTGGTTACAACAACAGTGAGAAGCTCCACTGCTCACTTCCCTTCAGTGGTTCATGTAGCTCCTTCAGAAGCCTCAGACACAGTCCATCATCTCGAACCTAAAATCCCAAGCTCTGATATGCCAGCCACTAAAGATGTGCCTGAGTCCCACCCTACCATCCATCATGAGGGAGACATCGCTGCCATCTCCACGACAACAGCTCCAAAGGATGTTGTTCCTACACATGCAGAGGTTTCTGAAGATGGTTCTGGAGACCCGGTGAGGGCTAATAGCTTTGACACCCTTTCCAGGGAGATTAATTTAGTAGTTGATTTTGCAGGAAAGGGTGGTAATTTGTGAAAAATAAATAAAAGATTACATTGGTGGAGAGTTGTAGATAAGAAAAAAAACAAAGCTGTGATAAGTATCCAGTTAACAGACATGGTAAGAAGCATGAATAACCTGCCTTTTGTGTCCCAACAGGGAGACTTCATCTTGACTAAGGATGAGGATTTGGTCCCCACCCAGAACTCAGAGGTACTGCCTGACTCTGGGAGGAATGCCAAAGCAGCGGGAGCCTCGGGAATTATGGACAGAAAAGAAGTTCTTGGAGGTATGTGATATTCTAGATGTCTAGCTGGTGAAAGCAGACTCTTGCAGGAGTCTTCCAGACAGCAGAAGCTGGAGTTCTGCAAGTACATCTCTGAATGTGAAAGATGACCTCTTATGTTAGATCTCTGAACTGAGGGTGGGGATTCATGATTCTGCATTGTCAACTCCCTAGTAGGGGCAGTTCTTAGTCTGCTAAGAGCTGCTGCCAGTTATTTGGAATCTTATGTTTAAGCCTGTTCCTCCACTCTACTCAAATTTAAGTGATACTGTTCTAGTTGTTTTGCAGCATGACCCAGTGGGAGATCTGCTTCTGTGGATCTAGCCTATATTGATGAGCAGGCCTTTGGTAACTGGAGGATGGTTAGTTAGAGGGGCACAACAAAGGGACAAATTAATTTCTGGAAGTCATTAGGTCGTCGCTGACTTCATAAGAAGCAGCCTGGAGCCTAGAGTCATACTTTATAGTAACTTGTGACTTTTTTCCCCTTCTAGGTGTTATTGCTGGAGGACTGGTAGGCTTGGTGTTTGCAGTGTTTCTAGTTGCATTTATGCTGTATAGAATGAAGAAAAAAGATGAAGGTAGCTATTCACTGGATGAACCGAAACAGTCTAATGGAGGATACCAGAAACCACACAAACAAGAGGAATTCTATGCATAAACACTGATCTTCAGGACACTTCTTATTCCATCTTTCTTGGACTCTTCTCTCCCTGCACGTGGACCTCCTAGTGTGCTTTGCATTAAACTTAAGCCATATGATCACTGGGTTGTTTGCCCTTACCACTTTGCCATTGGAAAGCTTATAACTACAAAGTAGATCTGGATTCGTTGAACATTCCCTGCTTCCTTGCACAACTTTTTTTTTGTTTTAACAGAACTAGGACTGCAAGTTCCTAAACTCACTTTGATTTATCTAAAGACTGCTGGGCAGGCAGTGGGGAGAAGATGAGGGAGCACTGCGTGTATAAACTTTTTGGTATTTAGGGAAAGGGCTGGCAAGAATAAAGAACTATGAGTGCTCAAATTCTGTACAGCAGGAATCCTTCATATTTAACTCATAAATGTGTTTTAAATGTAACTAATGCCTGCGCTGGGCAGACATTTGGTACATTGCAATCCTCTAGCTCTTTCTAACTGTCATATTTGGAGCACTTAATGCCTATGAAACATCAAGCTGAACGTGATTTCTGGTGAAAGGAGGTGTGAAGGGCAGGGTAAGCAAATGACGTTCACATGATTTAAAATAACTTAGATTTTGGAAGCATTATCCCATGCTCAGAACCAGTTACCAAGCAGCAGGTGCATATGCTAATACAAAACAAACCCCAAAGATCCCAAAACAAAGAGTTCTTTTACCAGTAACATTGGACTGTCCTACTGCCCCTCTTGCTCTTTCTAGGCTTAGGTAAGAAATAGATTTGGTTTTGTTTTTTTTTTTTTCTAAGCTGTTTCATTTCAGACATTCCCTCCTCTTTGGTGCCAAATCTAGACTGGGCTGTCCTGCTGCAAATACTCTGATCCCACACTACTGTGTAGTGGCCAGGTGGCTGATGGCATGTTGTAGCACCTACCTCTCTGTGCACTGTTTACAGCGGTTCTCTTGGAACGTGGTCTGCCCTCTATGCCACAGGATACCTTGGTGCACAGGAGTGGAAGGTAGAAAGCAGCATATCGTGGCTTTGCAGCAAGGAGTAGAGAAGTGTAGCTCCTGAAACAAACCTGATGAAGGTGAAATGTAAGATGGCCTTAAATATATACAACAGTTGGTGTGTTTGACTCTCGCAACTGGAATGGCTCTTCAGAAGCTATTCCTGCACTTTGGAGAGAAACAATTTCAGGGATGTCAGACTCGTAAGGGCTGAAAACACCTGAGTAAAGTCTGGATGCCTGAAGCTGCTGGTGGTCAGTGTGCTGTTAGATACAAGGCACTGAGGCCTCATTGGGGGTCTGGAGTTCTCCACAGTATCTCAAACCAAGTGATAAGAAAAGTGTAATCTTTTGCATGAGCCTTACTTCTGCTTTGCCTTTGGTTAGCTTCTTGGAGTTCAATTTCTCGTAACTCAGTGCAGAAAGTATGAGGTAGATGGAATGTTTACAACTGGTGTAAATATTTATACTATTGAGCCAGAGGGAATGATTGCAGAATATTGGAGAACATGGCTACAGTTGGTATAAATGTCGCACACTAACAGTAAAACTTAAACCTGTGTAATTTAAATGAAGTATAAAACACTCCTGAGCTGCTATGCAGCTAAAATTGGTGCCTTCTCTCCAAATCCAAGGGGAAAAAAAAACCCCAAAACAACAACCAAATAAAAAAAAAAGAAACACAACACTTCTTGATTTTTTTTTAAACTCTTTTTATGCACAAGGAAAACCTGTGCATATGTGTAGCTGGCTGCTTTTAAGTAAAGCTGTAAAGCCCATTATCTCTTTTTTTTTAAACTGAATTAATTTTTATAGGTTAATGCAATGACCAGATGGTGTTAATTTCAGCTGTAATTCTTTGCTTTGTATAGGAATGTAGAAATGTCGTTTGATAGGTTTATCTATATAAAGGTTCTCGTAAAGCACAGGAAGATAAAGCGGTAAACTTCAGTTGTACCTCACAACCTTCTAGGGGGGAAAGGAAAAAAAAAACTGTATATTTTTGGTAGTCTAAGCTGACAGTTTGTGAAACAAACATGACAGTCTGTTATTTAAGTGGTACAAATGAAATACAAATTCTAACAGAAGATCCAGCGTTTGGTTATCTGTATGCCATGTAAAGGTATACTGCAATAAATGGCATTTTGGCAAGAATGTGTCTGATCTGTGAGCACTGCCCTAGGTAATATTTCACAAAGTAGATGTGGTTTTTTTAAAGACTGCTCAGCTCATTAAGGAATTTGGATCCCAAGGAAGAAATGTGAATTTTGGTGCCAAATCTATGGAGATTCAGCTCGTAATTTGAGTGATAGGAGTGTGACCTACTTCCCTCTTGCTTTGCCCTAGCTGGCTGGGTTGAGGTATGCTGCTTTCCCCTGAAGCAATGGGGAACAGAATCTTTGTTGGAACCCTGTAGCATTTCATGCTGGCTCTGATTTTTGAGAGCTCTCCTTACTTATGCAGCCTCAAAGTGAGGAAAAAGTTACATATCTTCTCCAAGGATTCCACTTGGACCTGTTTTCTGCCTCCAGGAGTTTGAGAGCAGGGAGGGCTGTAGCAGGGGCAGGGCCAAGTCCTGTTAAAACATCCTTCCCAAGACAAATTTGGAGCTTACCTCCAAGGAGGCAGAACAGTGTGGGCCTGTCCTAAGTATACTGCTGCACAACATGAGATGCTCTGTGATGTTGCGACTGTATGGGAGGAGATGGTGCAAAACAGAAAAGGAGGAAAAGGCCCTTCACAAAATAGGAAAGTGGAAAAGTGCTGCCTGTCTGGGTGGGTCTTGCTGCAGCTTATACTGCTGCTGTCTTTTCACACAGTATCTCACAGTATCACCAAGGTTGGAAAAGACCTCAAAGATCATCAAGTCCAACCCATTACCACAGACCTCAAGACCAGACCATGGCACCAAGTGCCACATCCAAACCCGCCTTGAACACCTCCAGGGACAGTGACTCCACCACCTCCCTGGGCAGTCCATTCCAGTAACCAATGACTCTTTCAGTGAAAAACTTTCTCCTCACCTCCAGCCTAAACTTCCCCTGGCACAGCTTGAGACTGTGTCCTCTTGTTCTGGTGCTGGTTGCCTGAGAGAAGAAGGTAACCTCCCCCTGGCTACAACCACCCTTCAGGTAGTTGTAGACAGCAATAAGGTCCCTCCTGAGCCTCCTCTTCTCCAGGCTAAACAATCCCAGCTCCCTCAGCCTCTCTTCATAGGGCTTGTGCTCAAGGCCTCTCACCAGCCTTGTTGCCCTTCTCTGGACACGCTCAAGCACCTCAATGTCCTTTTTAAATTGAGGGGCCCAGAAGTGGACACAAGTTTACAAGGCTTTGAGCTGTAAGAAACTTCTTTTTATGTTCTGTAAACTGGCCAGGAAACTATTTCTAGTTTATAATCTCCTCTTACTTACTCTGGAACCATATGAGCTATGTCAGAAAATGCTTTCAGGAATCTTGTTGGAATGTTTGGAGTTGAGGAAAAAGGAGTGAAGGGTTGAGGTTTAGAAGATTTTGCTTCCATAGCTAAGGTAGAGCTGGAAAGTGCTTTCTAACTCCATGCCAACTTTGCCACTCCCTTAAACTGGGTAAAAGTCTTCTGTTAGATCAGAGTTGACTGTTTTGCATAGCAGTGTCTTGCCTCCTATGAACTGTCTTCCTTGGGGGTTCCCAAGACTTTTGTTTCCACTTTTCTAGTCAGTGATAAAGTGGGAAGTTAAAGTGGCAGGGAGAGGAAAAAAATTAATTGCTATGGGGAGTGGCAGATTTCTGTGAGAACTCTTAGAAGTAAAACACTGTCTCAGTGTGCACTTCAGATAAACTCTGTTGTACTAACAATCTACAGAAGGGACAGCCTGACTGTTCTGGCACAGGTTAGTACAGGTTTCCCTGAGTCACATTTCTGTTTGCTGTACTTCCTGACTTTTCTTCATACATGCTGGAGCTATTATCACATTTGCTCTTGTGAGATGCAAAGAATGTGGCTGGCAGAAAATCTGACCCCTTCTTTGTTCTGGAAAAATGAACTGGAGAGTGTAAATGCACTGAGTGTCAAGGAAGGCAAACTACTAGAGGAGTAGGAGGGCTTTTCACAATTCTCATTTTGTCAGGTTGCATTAAACGCTATAAAAGAAGCTAAAGTGAATCTAAAAGTCTGTATAATCTTCTAATTGAAATAGAGAATAGAGGGAAAAAAATGAAAAGAGGGCTACTCTACAGGGGTACTAAGAAGAAAAGCTATTTCAGACATTTCATAAATGCCTTATCTGAATCCTTATCAAGACTGCTAGTGATGAAAATGAGTAGGGCAATAAAGGTGCAGGGTGAAATTTACTCCATTTGAGGTAACATGAAAATGAAAAGAAACCCCCAAAACTTTAAATATGCAGGAGATAAAGGTTCAAAACCAAATAATTGTTTGGCATTCTGGGATAGTGTTTAGCTTATGAGTCTGGAAGCCTGATGGATAGTATTTAAAATAAGCTTGTCAAATTAGAGGATGGCAATTCTACTGCAGACAATAAAAAGCAACATCTGTGCTACAGAAAGAGGGGAGAAAAGGCTTGGCCTCAGCAGTATGCAGGGTCTTATAAAAGGACCTGAAGGATAAAAAAGCTGAAAAGATAGGATGCTGATATGTGTGGTAAAATATAAAATAGGTTCACCAAAAGTAGATTGTGCCACACTAATCAGATCTCTTGCTTTTTAATAGCAGTTTGTTGTTTTGTTTTTTTGTGTTTTTTTTTCAGTCAATGGCAATCCAATCTAATTGAATGTCTGTGAAGCAATTTATCAGTGCCACACAGAAAATGAATAATCAGAAGGACGAAGCTGGGGCTTAGTGGAAGTATTGTAAAGTGATGAGGAAAGGGCTAAAGAGGAGGCTGCAGCAAAACCTCTGCAAGACAGGAAATTAGTATGAATAAAAGACCTGATTTGGGGGACATCTTTCTAAATATGGCCTGAAGTGGAAGGAAATACATGGAACCATACTTGCTGTTGGGAATTTGGCCAACCTTAACAGTGTAGAATATCAAGAGGAGAGTATTTAAATGTTCTGACAAGTAGCAGTTAGGATCAACTTCAACAGGACAAGGTCAGGCATTGGAGTGAGTAACAAGAATTTCTTCTCTGACCTTGTGTTATGGATTGAGTTGAACCTGCTACTGTTCTTCATACCTTTCTTGTCCTGATTCAAACTGTTACACCTGAAAACAGCAGAAGAAAGGGATAAGTGAAAAACTGTGATGCAGCTGTAAGAAGTGGAGGACAAAACCCTGCAACAACACGAAAAACCCAGGATGCAGAAGCCAAGGCATTTCCAGCAAGTAGAGGGCCTTTACAGTATCATCATACAGAGAGCTAGTGAACCCTTCACTTAACATCACCTACATGCTCTAGGATTAGCTAGAGCATTCACACTGAGGAGGAAAGGAGGAAAAACACTAAAATGAGGTGAGAGTAGAATCTCTTCCCACAGTAAATGAATGGTGTTTGGTTTGTTCAAAAAGTAGTCAAAAATCCATTCTTAATGTGCTTTTCCTCCTAAAATCTCTAGACCAAGGCTTGAGTTTTTCATGCCACTTCACTAAGAGTTGAGAAGACTACTTTTTTAATGCAAGAATTGCTAAGCCATGTTTTCAGGTGGAGGTTTTCTGAAAGCCACCTCTTAAGGAACTAGACTTATTAGGTAAGTCAGTGTCACTTCTCTTAGGCAAAAATGTGTCCTGGGTTTTTCTACATTAGACTTAATTTTCATCAGAAGCTGGGAGGATGTAATGGTTTTGACTCAGCCAGAAGCTGAGTTTTCAACACAGCTGCTCACACATACCTGCCTCCTGATGGAATGGGAAGGAGCAAAAGCATTAACAAAAGCCCTGTGGGTTGAGGTAAAGAGAGTTTGATGGACTAATACCACAAATGGTGGATTTTTTTTTTTGGAGGGAGGAGGAAATGAGACAAGAGAGACCACAAAAACCAGAAGCGGAAGAGTGAATCCTGGAAACAGGAAACATCTCACGTCACAGTCTGAACTCCAAGTTCCATCATACTTTGCCTCAGCTAGCCCTTTCCTTATACACTGCATCAGCATGGGATTGAATGTCCATTAGCTGGCTGTCTTGATAGGTATTCTGCCACAGCTGAACTCTGTTCATAGGGGACATACCCAGGACAGATGCCTCAAACTAGCCATGGGGATATTTGATCCCATCCTGATGTTGTGCTCAGTATTCAAGGGGGAAGCTGAGTGGGAAGGTATGAGCATCTTGGGAAGGTGGGTGGAAGGGTAGAATGGGGAGTAGTTTGTGTCATACATCACTCATTTTCTGTTAGTATTATTGTTACTATATTTTTTTTTTCTGCTGATTCAATGAACTTTCCCTTATCTCAACCCAAGGGGGTTTACCTTTTTCTTCCATTCTTTCTCCCCCCACTCTGGCTGAGGGGTGTGGGAAGCAGTCAGTCATGTGGAACTCAGTTGCTGGCTGGGTCTCAGCCAGAACAAAATATGAATTAGGTCTTCCTCAACATGTTTCCTCACACTATCATTAAGCTTTCTAAATTACATCTCCCTGCAAACACTGCTGCCAAAAAATTCCTAAACCAAACTTTAACCCATCATGTTTCTACACTTGCCATTGCTTCTAGTGTAATGCAGATGAGCTGGGATGGTATTCTAATAAGATTTAGCTGCACTAGCACAAAAAGAGCAAATACAAGAGGCAAGTGTGGGGACAGAGAGGATAATCCAACATGTAGCCATCTGGAGCAATCTGCTTTAGGTATCAATACTGCTGGGTTAATGAATCACTCCTTAGTCTGTTCTGTTGTTACACGCATAGACTCTCAGTACACACAGGGCCAATGGTCTGCTCTTATTTGTCACTTAATTTATTTGTTCTGGTTTAGTACTCTTCTTCCCCTAGTTTGCTTTGGCATGGGAAAGGCAGATGGGCAGCCTTCTGGACTACTCTTCCCAAAGCATAACTAGAACTAATGTATTCTGTATATATGTACATGTGCTTACTTGTAGGCACCTGCATGCACACATATGTATGTGCTAACTAGAAATCATGCCAACAACTATGTAAAGGAAATCACTACATTTTAGTGAGTCAGAAAATATGAAGTGTTTTCAGAATTAGAAAACCTTTCAAAATCTCATAAAGTGAAGAATATATAGATATTATTTAAAGATGAGCATTCGTATAGATAGTGGATTTCAGGCAGCTGCTCAAGTTGTGTCACTGTTGTATAGGAAGGTCCTCAGCAAGAGCTCCTATTTGGCTGAGCCAGCCATCAAAGCATTCTAGGTGGGGAGAGAACTGGATTCTCTAGCTGTCCCATCAGTCTGGGGGTCCCCAGACTGTAGTACATGTACCAGTGTGGTATGCAATATATTTCCAAATGCTGTACAGAAAAATCCAACCAAACCACCAGAAACAAAACCAAAAAAGTAACATCTTCCAAAATCCGGTATTGAAACCTCTAACACCTGCCTTATTTCTGAAAGTCATGGCCTAGAGCTGCCCAGATCCTGCCTTCTGTGCACAGAGCTGCTGCAGGTGATTAAAGTGTGGGGTGATGATGAAAGGGACTGGGACAAAATGGAAGAAACTTCTTCTGATGTATATACATTGCTATCATTGTATTTCTCTAAACAAAGCCTGAAAACCCACTTCTTCAGTGACTGGGTAACAGTTTTTCTAGGGTGGTAAAACAAGTTGCATTTCTTTTCAAAAAGAGAAGGTTTAAGTGCCATCAGAAACTCAGAAGAAGCTGAGAAATGCAGCTTCTGAACAAGATACCTTGCTTTTCTGCAGGGCAGTGGCTCCTGGCTTCCATCAGATTTGGAATTAATAGGTGCTGAGAACAAAGAGCTGTTCCTCTGGGAGATGCTCAGCGTTGTTGTGGCTCCGTAAACATGAGTACATGCTGTTCATTAACCTGCTGCTGTCCTGCTTGGGCTATGTTGTGCTGGATGTTGTTCCCTGTTGCAAAGTGTGACCTAGAGGAATCATACAGGTTTTTGGTTATTCAAACTTCTACACCCAGACTTTCTGATGCCTTGAGGAGGAAACTTCGAAACTGGTTAGATATTCTCTGTGCAGTACAAAATCAAACCAACTGGATTTAAAGGTGAAATTATTTCAAGAATAGTATTGTCTTTAAAGAAAAAGAAAGACAGATTAGAAGCCCTCCAATTAAAGGTGAGGATGCATAAAAAGGAGAAAGTTTTCATGTATCACAATTGAACAAGGAGATGGCTCATATAGTTATTTATCCATCCATATCTGAAGGATATCTGAAAAACTGCTGGCCATCTGAAATCATTTTAATCATCCATTCTCTATGGTAGAGGCCTTCACAACCTAGATCAGAATGGACACAAGGGATTAGCCATCTCCTCAGGAACTGGCACATAAATTGAGTGGGACTGTACGTGCAGCTACATGCAGCACACAGCCCTGCAGATGGAGGAATCACTCCCTTCTGATCCAGTACATCCACACCTGAAGTTCACTTAGAATCATAGAATCATAGAATGGTAAGGT
>VWZE01011784.1:0-64838 GCA_013396675.1 Eubucco bourcierii
CCCACCACGTTTCAGTGATGCCAATGACATCATAAGTTATCCTTGACACTGTCTCTAGGCATATCAAGGTTTACCTTGATCTCAGGAAAGCATTTGACACCATCTCCTGCAGCATCCTTCTACCTAAACTGAGGAAGTGTGGTCTGGATGATTGGGTAGTACAGTGGATTTTGAACTGGTTGAAAGAAAGAGGAGAGTTCCGTTTAGTGGGACAGAGTCTAGTTGAGGGCCTGTATCTAGTGGAATCCCTTAGAAATCTATGCTGGGACCAGTACTATTCAGTATATTAATTGACAACCTGGAGGAGGGAAGAGAGTGCACTGTCAGCAAGTTTGCTGGTGGCACAACTCTGGGAGGGGCAGCTGACATATCTGAAGACTGTGTTGCAGTTCAGAGAGACCTGGACAGGCTGGAGAGTTGGGCAGGGTGAAATCGAACGAAATACAAGAAGGACAAAATGTAGAGCCTTGTATCTGGGAAAGAACAACTCCATAGACCAGCATAGGTGACAGGGCACTGGAACAGGCTGCCTGGAGAGGCTGTGGAGTCTCCTTCTCTGGAGATATTAATACCTGCTTAATTATATTCGTGTGACCTGCTCTAGGTGGTCCTGCTGTGGCAGGGGAGTTCGACTAGATATTTCAAGGTCCTTTCCAACCCCTAGCATTCTGTGATTCTGTGCTCACGTGGATACTTGTAGTCTGCTGGTGAGTGGGTGCATATATCATAACCAGGCATTATCCTGGCCACTGCCTCCTACTAGACAGCAGCTCCAAAGGGATCCTTCCTGCAGTGCAGTGAAACTAGCTATGACCCATAACAGAGACCATTTCTTTGAAGTCTATTTAATAACTTTAATAGCAATTACATATAAGTGGAATGACCTAAGCATATTCACTGCACTGCTGGCTGCTCTTCATAACTACCTTACTGTGACTTGAAAGGGGATTTTTAGTACAGATGGGAGACAGCTAATTACAACGTATGCGTTACCTTGTTTTCTCCTGCTAGAGAAGCCTAGATTAATAAACCCTCCTATAGAAAGTGCACACAGCGTAGAAAAGCGTCATTCAGACGCTGCAGAGATGTGAAGCATAAAGGGGCGGAGGCCGAGCGTGCCTGAGCCCAGCCCTGTGCAGCCCGGCTTCCGAGGCTGGGGCGGGTCGGCGGAGCCCCCGGCGCCCCCCAGCCCTGCCCTTGCGGGACTGCGCCGGCCGAGAGAGCACGGAGGAGGGCGTGGGGGCGGGAGACACAGGCAGGTCGCCAGCAGTGGGCTTCGGGCGTTGCGTTCCCACGGTCGGGCCCTCTCCGTGCCGACTGCTGCGGGTCCCGCTGCCAGCCTGGGCAGGCCAGGGAGGTGCGGGACCTTAGCGACGGTGACACGGCCCAGCGGGCAGGTACGGGGAAGCCTTAACCGAAGCGGTGCCGGAGGGCCGTGGGTACGCCCTCGGCCTTCAGCTTTCCGCTTTGGGAAGCCGCGGTAAACAACGCGCGGCAGGCTGCGCCGAGCTCGCGGGATACAACTGCCGCTTGCCGCTGGGCCCGGGGATGCGAATGAGGCCGCGGCGGCGGCGGAGGCTCAGGGAATCGCCGGTGCCCCTTGGCGGGGAGGTCCCCTGTGCGCCCCGAATGGCTGTGCAAGCTCTCAGTGGCGGTGGGTGTGTTTGTTAGTCGGCTGCAGCGGCTTGGAAAGAGACACTGAGACGGGCAGCGGCTGCGCTGTGGACGGGGACTGCCCAGCTCAGGCTCTGCAGGCTGGGACACCCTCCCTCAATTGCGTAGCCCACGCTGGCACCCCTGGCACTCCTGGCACTGCGCAGGTTAATGAGAAAATGCTTCCTGTGTTGTGTTTGCCTGCAACATCTTCTCAAGGCGATACCGTGAGGTCAAGGTGGCAGGAATATTGCAGTATTAGGGCAGGCTTAAGTTAGAGATGGTTGATCAGCTGTAAGGAAGGTGAGTGGAAACTGTGGCATACTGTATCCCGCGGGACAATGGAGAGCTGAAACAACGGGAGCTGATTTTTTTTTTTTTTTAAGAGGCCTATTTATAGGCTTGTTTTCAGGCTTAAAAATGCTGATTCAAAACTTTTCTTGCCCTTTGTGACAGATGGGGAAATTGAAGGTCTTGAATCATACCAGAAGATAGGCTTATGTGCAAGGGCTGCCTGAGTAGAGTGGATAAAATGCCTGATCTATGCATTTTAAAAATTAGCGTTGGTGATGATTTTTGTAGTTCTATAAGAAACTTCTCTTGTGCAAATTAAAAATAATTTGTCTAATACATATTTAAATTTATTTGTAACCTAGGCTGTCTCCTTGGTTCTTAATGTCACAACAATCTCTTATCTGAAGTAAGTATTGCTGGCTGCTTCATAAAGCATTGATTAAATGTTTGGGAGTCAGCAAAGCTAGTAACAGATTAAAAATTGAAACATATTGAATACTATAGAGAGTAATGTCTTAAATGCCTATAAGGTTCTCCTGTAATGTTTTGCCTCATATGTAGCTAACCTATGAGTCTCTGACTAATTACAGTGCTCTAATACCTTTTGGTATGTCTGCTTCATGGTCACTATTGGTTTGCATTCAGTCTTTTACGGCTGAAGAAACAGGTATAATCTTACTGATTGACATTTTACTGAGGTAATTTATCTGGATTGCAGTTTGGCATTCTGGCTCTCCATTTCCAAGAGCAAACAATAATAGTGATGTCTAAGAAAAATGCTGTTTTTCTTGAAAATTCCATTTCTTTCAAGGACTGAATGGCCAAGGAAAAATAAGTAGGTAAGATTTCCAGAAGGGTGAATGTTCACGAGAGGCTTTTGGTACTCTTCTGGATGCAGAAGGAAATGAGTCAGGATGTCTTGCATATATGATACTGTTGGCACGGGAGAGAGGAAAGAATTTTCATCAAGTAACTCTATAATTACAAAGGGCCAGGTATTCCACATGTCCTGACAGCCTATCTGCATGTTTAAGAGCTTGCCCAAACTTTTGTTTGGCTTCTGCGGAACATGTGCAATATTTAGTAAGGTCTTAAATTCAATGTAACGCGTAAATGTCTTTCACAGAGGCTAAACAACTTTGGAGGGCAGGTCATCAGTGCAGACCAATCTCATGTTTCTGTATTCACACTTGTGTGTTTTCCAATTGACACAGACCTTTTTTTTTAATTCAGAAATGGAAAATCCTGAAGTGTCTGTGAGCAGCTGCAGCACTCATGATGATGAAGATCTTTGCAGCTACAAACGCCAGATTTCAGTATCACAGGAAGGACTTTTGGAAGACCAGCTTAGAAGGAAGTTAAAATTCTTTTTCATGAACCCATGTGAGAAATTCTGGGCCCGTGGTAGGAAACCTTGGAAACTTGGGATTCAGCTACTCAAAATAGCAATGGTTACTATTCAGGTGAGTGACTAAAGAAGCAGGGACTCTTCTTAGTCTGTGAAAATTCAAATAAGGAGTGTGGGTGACAAATAGTAGTCTTGATGTGGTGCAGAGACAGGGGGGGAAATGGTCAGAGTAGCATATATATATCTTAGCTCTCAGATGACAGTTTTCTCCTAAAGCCATTGACTGAAAGACAGCTTTCCTAAGAGCAAAGAGGAAAGGAACCATATTTAAGTACTCTAGTTTTTGTTTTACTTTTTTTCTTCTCCATTTCCCACCCCCCCTAAAGGATGGCATCCTTACACATCTGTTTCCCTCAGTACCTTCTTCACTCTGAGTGTATTTCTGTGCAAGTGAAGGAACAGTTGCTTGTGTTTCAGTACTACAGTGATAAGAACTGAAATTGTTAGCTTTTTCATGACGTTTGCTTATGGCTCACATATGGTATTTGTATTGAAAGAAATCCAGAAATGTTGCCCTGCTCTTCCTCACATCTAGCCTTGCACCATGGATTCTGCAAAACACATTAATCTGCTGCCTAAAATACAACTGTCTGTCTTAAAGTTCTGTGGTTAAGGAGGGACAAGATTTTTCATAAAATCTTTTAAATGTCTCAGATGACGATCCTCCAGAGTTGGCTGCAGGTAATTTACATTTATGTGTCAGCACAATTATGGAACAGAATGTTTTCTACAGTTGCATGAATGATAGGACAAACTGCAGGAATAATAATTCTTTTACTATAAGTCTGGGATTGTGCTTCTATCTCTTTATTGCTCTTCAGTTTGAAGTATATCATCTTCCTCTGATTGCAATTAAAATTAAGTCATGGAAGAAGCTAAATAAAAAAGAAACTTATTCTGTTTTAGCCTTTTCAGAGAAAATCAGCCAGCAAGTAATTCAGTCATAGCACTGTTGATTTGCTGTATTCCTGTATGCCTAGCATGCTGAGCTTGCTCACAAAGCATTTTAGTATCTCTCTAATTGAGTTATCCTTATCAAAACCTACACATCCAGTTTGCATCGTGACCATAAAGCTAATCTGTAGACTAGTGATTCAGACTTATCTCTGATGAATTTTTTCACAACACTCCTGATTTGAAACAATAGTTACTAGAAAGAATTACAGTCTCCCACAAACAATGTGTCACATTCTTCTAGGAACCTTTCCCATCCCGGATAGTAGCTGGCGGGGTTTTATGCTAGCAAGAACATTTATCATTTATTTTTTATCAGCTTCAGAGGTTACCCTGTTACAAGCATGGTTTGCTCAGTTATTCTTTAAGCACTTTTCACCCAAAACTGAGGGAAAGATGTTTGGTTTTCTGACTTGTTTTTCATTTGCCTTTTCTGCTCTGGAGTAAGGACTTCAGAGTAGGGTCTGGTTAAGTCCTGTCCTGCCTTTTTGGCTGAGGTACACTTATATTCCCCAAGGCAAGCCATACTAATGTCAGGCTGCAGTAACAAAGGACCTGTAACAGTATATGGGTAGCATGAGTTTGAGATGGTATCCTTTTCTTTGTAAAAATACAAGTTCTTGGCCAAGATGCTGGTAAACATGGTAAAGGAATTTTCTTGAAACCCATTGTTTCCTAAAGCCAAACTTTATTTTGACCAGCTGTGAAATGGAGTTCCTGTGTCTGCCAGCATGGTAAAAGAGTGGCTGTTTGCAGGCCAGGATTCACATGTTACTCCAGAAACTAATTTGTCTTTGAATGAAAAATATAAATGTCTTTTTCAGCTGGTGGTTTTTGGATTGAGCAATCAAATGGTGGTTGCCTTCAAAGAAGAGAACACTGTTGCATTCAAACATCTCTTCTTGAAAGGATATATGGACAGAATGGATGATACCTATGCTGTATACACACAAACAGATGTCTATGACCAGATTTTCTTTGCAATAAACCAGGTAAAGATTATTGCTTCAGTGTACATATGTTCCTTACCTGGGTACCTTTTCATCTTCCACCTTCCCTGATGGTGTCTGAAATCAAACTTCTGTGCCAGTTGTTTAAGATGAGAATGTTGACTCATTCAGGTTTTCTGTCATTGCCAGAATGTTGTACTTGTGGTGGCATCCTTAAAGCATCTATATATTATTCTGTCCTAAATGCAGGCCTTGGGTTAGAGCCAAAGAGCTTTGCAAATTACAAATTAGGCTTTCTAGCGAGAGTTACAAGGAGATTTTAAAAATAAAGAAATCAAAGAAAAAAGGTATTTATATGCAAATAATGGACCTACTGTTTTTGTAGGTGTAGCATGGTCTAGGTTTCTGAGTTCTTTAGGTGACCTTTAAATAAAAGAGATAGATGGTGGCACAAATCCAAACACTTCTGGGGTTGTTTTTTTCAGAGATCAGCAGTTTTGTTTCTGTATAACTTGGTTTGTCTGTTCCAAACTTCAGTACCTAAAGCTGCCCAACATTTCTGTTGGAAACCATGCTTATGAGAAAAGAGGAGCAGAAGAGACAGCTTTGGCTCTGTGTCAGCAGTTCTACAAGCGAGGAACCATCTGTCCTGGAAATGATACCTTTGACATAGACCCAGAGATTGTGACTGGTAATGAACCTAATCTATTTTATCAGTTCTTTGGGAGGAGGGCTCTACATTTATGATGCATTCTTCTAAACGTCCAATGTTGTATATTCCTGCCAAAGAATCTGTATTGAACTTACTACCAGTGAAAACTAGCAAGAAAATTAGCCCTTTTCCTCTAGCCCTTACCGCAAGGTAACAGTCCTTTATGTGTACTGCCACAGTGATGAGCTGTTAGCACTGATAACTGTCTAATACAACTATTTCAGGCTAATTTCAGGACCCTTCCTTGAAGGGTTGGGTATTCATGATGAGTAACTTGGCTGGTTCAGGAAAGCAAATATATTTGTTAGCTATCTTCCCAAATGACTGCTCACTTAAGCATGCTGTCTTGCTTGGTGTATTCAACAGCTCTTTCCAGCCTTGGGAGCAAGAAAGGCAGATTGCAATTAAAGTGCATAATACCCCATACAATGTTGTTGTGAGTACTTTTCCATTGCAGACTGCTTATACATTGAGCCAATGATGCCATTAGACAACACAACAGTGGGAAAACAGAATTTGAATTTCACTCTGGATTTCCACAGGTGAGGAGAGAGTAATCAACACCTCTTGTACTAGGGTGTTCATGCATTTTCCCTGTAAAAACTAATATAAAGCTCTATTGCAGACTGGTGGCAGTGCAGCTCATGTTCAATCTGAAGGCAATCAACCTCCAGACTGTTCGTCACCACGAGCTCCCTGATTGTTACGATTTCACTCTGACAGTATGTGGAAGCCTGACATGTGTCTTTCTGTTAAAAATGAGAAATTGTTCTTGCAGATTTACTATGCACAGTTAGTGCAGTTGTTTTCTGAACACCATCAGACACCATTAACTGGACCCCAGGGGTGTCTGGATTACTCTGTTATGGCTTAGTGTACCCTGTCACAACTGACAGTTGTGACTGTGGGAGATTAAGCTCTGAGTACTTGTAATGTGGTCCTGAAACACTTCCTTGGCTTACTCTAATCTATCTGAAGTATAATGAAAAAATAAACCTCTTCCTTTAGAGAGATGCTTTTAGGAAAGGTTGTTTTCAGATGATAATGAAATGAGACAGTAGTCTGAAAGAACTTCACCTATATCTAGTTGGTTAAGTCATTTGGCAAATACATGGTTACCAGATATGTATTCCACTCTGACAACAGTTACTTGAATAAACTGGAATTACATTGTGCTTAAACAAGTTGCATAACTCCTCTCTTAGGAGAATTCTTCTGAATCATCATGCAAGCTTAGCAATAGAGTGTGCTACATATGTAATGGTTTCACTTTGAAAGGACATGCATTTTTTTTTTTTTTTCTGGTTCATACAGATAGTGTTTGATAATAAAGCACATAGTGGAAGAATTAAAATAAGTCTAGACAACGACATAGCCATCAGGGAGTGTAAAGACTGGCATGTTTCTGGATCAAGTAAGTGTCATCAACATGTTCACATTTTCCTGACAAACTTTTGCTACATTAGCACAATATTTGTAACTTTTTAAATTAAAAGATGAGGCACTATTGACATACTTTAGTGAGTATACTCTAAATTCTAATTTTCTAAGGAATTGTTTTCTTCAGCCTCTGATTTGAAGTCCTTGGAACTAGCTACATAATTTGTTTCCTTAGCAATTGTCAAATCTTCCACTGGTGATACTGCCAAACTAAAAATTTTCCACACCCCACTGTGCATCCTTCTAGGTTTGTCTACCAAAATTATGCTACTCATTGCTTAAAGTAGTGCTGTGAACCTTTCTAGCACCAGGCAATCAAAGGACACATGATAGTTGTGGAAAGTTGAAACTTATTCACTCTTTTGAGATTTAGCACCAGGAAGATAAGGAAGTGGTATTGCTAAGGCCTGCCAGAGTGGAATAGGTAGAAACACTTCTTACTACTCTTTAAATATTGTTTGTTGAGTATTTGGGTGTAACCTCAGATGCACAGTGTAATTAAATAGTCTGTCTTAAATAGTTACTCCCAAGAGCACCCTTTGTTGGCAGCTATTGAGTCTGGTCACAGGATTGTCCAAGATCTTTTTTTTTTTTTTTTTTTTGAGTAGAGAAAAGAATGCCTTTGAAAGTCAGAAGCTTTCCAGGACTTTATATTCCACTTGTTTATTGTTTGGTTAGTTTTGTTTTTTCTGAACTGAGCAATAGGATGAATCAAGTCCATTTTTCTACTTTGCCACTTTCCCCTTCGCTATGCCAGTGTTAGGAAATGAAGAGCTGGCAACGAAGAAAAGAGCAAGACAAGTGTTTGTTTGTTTGTCTTTTAAAATCCAAATTGTAATTAATTTTGGGGAAATTAATGAAATGCACCACACCACTTTTGCAAACCTGTTCCACTAAAACACTCTTTATTGACTAGCTGCTGTGTTATAAATGCACACCAGATGGCAAGCTACTTCCAGCAGATTGCTACAGCAGCAGTACAAGAAAGTTTGGATACCAGGGTTCTGTAGTAATCCACGTTTGATACCTATGTTGATCACCTCTGTAACAGTTTTCTTAATAATCTACTGGAGTATACAAAGGTAATGATTACCATTAAACAATAACAAGTTGTTGCTGTTCCAGACTGCACTCCAAAATGAATTTAAATGGCAACAGCAGACATGTTAGTGACTTTGGTATAAGCAAGTAGGTGTTTTTTTCCTGAGTAGTGCAGTTTGTGAAGTCAACTAGAAATTCATCATCACATTTTTAAGAATTGCTGCATCTTCTTGCAAATGTAACATTAATTAATTTCATTTTTTTCCCTTAATCACTCTATGCATTAAAAATTTAATCCTTACCATGCCCCGTCTAGTTCTAGATATGCGATAGGTATAAAAACCCAAAAGAAGTCTAGTGATAGATTTGGTGCAAAATTGATCAAGAATGTGAATTTTAGTAACATTAGAGGTGGAGAACTCATGTCTAGCTCAATACTGGGTTTGGCTAGCTGAGCAGCAATGCAAATTATCTGCTGTAAGACAGAAACCTTATCTGATATTCAAATACTGGTCTAGAAGAGAAGATGCATACTGTAAAGTTCCAGGCATTTAATTTTTTTTACAAGTTCTGTCACTCCAAAAACCAGTGTGGTAAAATGTACAAAATTCAAGGCTTTTAGAAATGCTTATGCTCTGGTACAGTATAATGCAAATGCACAGCACTCTGTAGTGCAGATGCACTTATGTCTCTCATGAAAATACGTGAGAGAAACTTTTGTGGGAAAAAAAGTTTTTCTTAATTCAATTGAGTACTGAAGTAAGAATAAAGTTTTGATGTTAAGAGTGTTTATACAAGATGGTCAGCAAGATTAAATGCATTTGATTGTGAATATACACAACTTTTGTTTTTGCAGTACAGAAGAACACTCATTACATGATGATCTTCGATGCTTTTGTTATATTGACTTGTCTGGCCTCATTGATCCTTTGCACACGATCAGTGGTTAAAGGAATTAGGCTCCAAAGGGTGGGTATAACTCTTTCCATGGAAAGTCTTCATGTTTTGTGTAAGTCTGATTAACTTTTTTCTTCCTTGTTTTCCCCCAGGAATTTGTAAATTTTTTCCTATATTATTATAAGAAAGAAGTATCTTTCAGTGATCAAATGGAATTTGTCAATGGTTGGTACATCCTGATTATTGTTAGTGATGTCTTAACTATTGTTGGATCGACTCTGAAGATGGAGATACAAGCCAAGGTAAACTTTTTACTCAGATTGAAGCAAAAAAAAAAAAAAAATCAGATTGATTGTTTCTGTCTCAGCTCAGTTTAAGTTTCTCAGACGACTTTAGGTTGGCTGTACTTGATTCTGAGTGGCATGAAATTTTAACACTTATCTTCTGGAATTACAACTGAGATTCACTGTTCCTACTTGTGAGATTTAAAAGCTCCAAATACCACTAGATGTTACAGTTCTAATTATCTTTGCTCCTTTGTGACTCTGAGGAGTAAAATGAACTTTATCTCTGAAAGTTTAAGACTGTTGACTTCCTATTTTCTACATTTAGGACCATTTATATATCCCTATTTGATAGAATTTTTTTTTTTTAATGTAGCATTTAACTTTCTGTTCCTCATTTAACAAGTGTTTAACTAGCACTGATACAGTCCTTATCACTTTGCTGCTTTCCTAGCTTCTGGTTTTCAGCATGTACATAACAGTCAGCCATAGTCAGGTTCTGGGCCTTTAATTTCTAAAATAAACCTGATAGAGAAAAAAACCCCACCAACATATTATATGCATCCAAAATTAGGAAAGAAAAAATAATACTATGTGCTATCCTGAAGCATTCTAATATTCTGATAATGTTCTTCACCAAGTCTGTAGCAGACTTTGAAGTGTTGACATTGCAACACAACAGACTTTGGACAGCAGTGATGAAAGGATTGGCCTGAAATTCATCTAGTGACAACTTGGCTATCATAAATGCCCTGTACAAATAGTTCTGGCATACATTAGGAACTATAAACTCAGTTCTTAGGAGCAGAAAGAAGCTATGAGGAAGTTGGCCAAGACAAAAGATAACTCCATCCTGCTCTGGAAGAAGCAAAGATTAGAACAAGACTGGATCAAGATCTTGCATTTGAGATTTCAGTATCTTATACATATATCTGTTTATATATATATTTCTTTTCTAATAGATCATTTTACTAAACCTCTTCATTACAGGTGCATTTCACTTCATTTTGCAAGCCTTGTGGACCATAATAAAAAGACCTTTTTCCATGTTACTGTATGAAAGTTAATGGCTCAATAACAATTTCACATTAAAGTAACCTAAATTTGCTTTTAACCAAGCTGTAAATTAATTTTGCTAATTTAAAATAATAGCCAACTCTCAGAGGAATACAAACAGAAAATAATGAGCATTTCTTATTCAAGAGGGCTATCATGGTTTATTCCACAATAGAGCTGCAGTGCAGGAAACAGAGTGTATGCTAACTTGAGTGAAGACAGGCCAGTATGTATAGGTGGAAAAAAGCAGTGAAGCACCAATAAAACATAAAAGAAGTTCCAGTTAAAATTAATTAGTACCTAATTAGTTTTATCCTTGATAGCTTTCTACACCTGACAGTTCCCAGCTACCTAACAAGATCCTCCTTAGTATTTATCTGAGCTCTGCTGACAAGTCATGCTGTTTTTTAAAAAAATGCTTTGCCTATCTACTGGAAGAACCTTTGCTCTGCAGTTCTAGCCTGTTGAGATGCAGTGGAGAGATTCCCAAGCTGTTGAGGGGAATGTGTAGATGCAGATTCCAGAAGCAGTTGCCACAGGTCTGGAGGCAGCATAAAAATGTTTGCAGAGCTACTTTGCAGGTCTTGGTGAGCCAGGTAGAGAGGAGGAGCCTTTGTACCTCCAGTGCAGTCACGCTCTTGGCCTTGCAGATTCAGCAAGATCCTTGTAGTAATGACAGTCATAATTTAGAACCTGACAATTGTTCTAATACCTGATTTTTGTCTTTCTTTTTTGTGTGTTTGTTTCTTTTTTGTTTAGAGTCTGACAAGTTATGATGTCTGTAGTATACTCCTGGGAACATCCACTATGCTTGTGTGGCTTGGAGTCATTCGCTACTTAGGTTTCTTTCAGAAGTATAATGTAAGGATCTCCTGGGATCTTCGTGCTGTTGGTATTTATTCTGTTTGTTGCCATAAGAGGACTGGAAAAAAATGCCTGGTTCAACTCTAACTGTTTGCATTGCTTTGTGTAGCTTCTCATCCTAACGCTGCGAGCAGCATTACCTAATGTAATGAGGTTCTGCTGCTGTGCTGCTATGATCTACCTGGGCTATTGTTTCTGTGGATGGATTGTACTGGGACCATACCATGTGAAGGTAATACACTTAATACGGAAAAAAACAACTTGAATAACAGAATGGAGTCCAAACAAATGAAGGATTACTATTGCTGTCTTCTAAGTTCCTGTGTCAGGGCTTCGCTTAATATAAAAATAGTGCATCTTCAACATGGTATTGCTCTGAGGAGTCTGACTTCCATGACTCATTCAGACTTACTTCAAGTTATGAAAGCTCTGAGTCAGGAGTGGAAGCTACTGTGACTCCAATCACATGTTGGTATTTTGAGGAATAATATTCATCTCGTAGAACATCAGTGTCAGACTAAAGCTTTGGAGGCTTTATCTCTTTTAAAGGTGAAATTGGCTTACCTGAATTGAATGTGTATACGTACAGAGGATGACAAACTTTGCTCATTCCTCAAACATTTTACTGTTCCAACTTATTATACCCTGGGTGTACAAGATGATCCAAGGCAGCCTGTCATCAGCTGTGTATCTTCTTTATGTTTTGTACAGTCTTTGGATCCAAATAAAGCATCAACAGATGTCCATGTGTTCTTCCCTCCTCTCTAGTTTCGCTCCCTGAACACAGTTTCTGAATGCCTATTTTCATTGATCAATGGAGATGACATGTTTGCCACATTTGCAGAAATGCAGCAGAAAAGTTACTTGGTTTGGTTGTTCAGCAGAGTCTACCTTTACTCCTTCATCAGCCTGTTCATCTATATGGTGCTGAGTCTCTTCATTGCACTCATTACAGATACTTATGAAACTGTCAAGGTAAGCATGGGCTCTTACTCTTTGTTAGGAATGAAATGCAGGATTAGTCCCATTACGACTTGACTTTCTGACTATTTTGACTTGCAGTTCATGCCAATTTAAATAATAAATATAATGACAACTTTTGAGGGTGTAGAGTGATGATGAGAGGTCTTTAATCTCTTCCTACTTCAATTTTCTTACATGCCTGTCTGTTTTCCTGCTCCAGTGGAAGCTAAATATTTATTGAAAAAAACGTAATTTAATACTTTGTTCTGTGAATCTTCTAATTGCAGACTTGAACACTATCTGATAAGTGGTCTGGGGAGGATTTGGATTATTGCATGTCCTAGCCTTGTTAAAAAGTTTAACTAAATGTCAATTTTCAGCATTACCAGCAAGATGGCTTTCCAGAGACAGAGCTTCAGAGATTTATATCACAGTGCAAAGATCTACCAAACTCTGGCAAGTACAGGATAGAGGAGGAGAGTTCTGCATCTGTCTTCTGTTGTTGTAATGGTATGTACCTATATTAAAATATTGCATTAAGGTATATACAAAAGCAACACACCACAAAATCCCTCTGGTGTAATGTTTATGAAGAGAATTTTAATTTTGGGGGGTGGAGGCTGGGGAAAAAAAAAAAGCAAAAACCACCTCACAAAAATCCCAAGCTGTTTCTGATACTCTAGAATGAAACACTTTAGCAAAATGTCTGTAACCAGCAAATTCCCCAGGAGACATGAGTAAACTTTTCAAATTAAGAACTGATTAACATATAAAAAATAGTAAATGTATACAGTAACTTGGGAACCCTATATACATAATGTGCAAGCATTAACATTTGCCCTACTCATTGCATTTACAGAACTCATTCAGTGTCCTCTTTTCATATTTTAATGATACCTTTTGCAGTAAAGGTCTGACTTAAATGGTAACAGACATGAAATTCAGGGAGAAAATTAACTTAAAAGGTTTGAAGACAGCATGCAGTTTAAGATACGATCACAGCACTTGGAAAAGCCTTGCTGACTTCCACTATGGAGAGCTTAATGATTCAGTTATTTGAAGTTTTATTTCTTCAGGAACACTGACTGCAGGATACATGGTTTATATTTAACCTGGCTGGCAGCAACTCTGAGTCTTGCTTGATGAAGAGTCCCTTGGTGAGGGACCCTTAAAATATTTGCAGTTTAATTAAAAATATCAGAGGCATGCATGGCTCCTTGTTTCGGGCTTTCCTGATGTGATATCTTGTTATATGCCAGACAGAATATGAAGAGGAGGAGGAGGAGGAGGAGGAGGAGGTGGGGTTGTATTTTGAAGCAGGGAGACAATGGAGCCTGTAGTGAGCCAGTCCAGAGTGGAGAGCTGCTGTTTTGGCTGAGTGCCTTACTGGAGGTGAAAGTGTGGGATGAAACAGAGCTGAGCATCTTGCTCCTGGGTAAAGGGCATGGACATGTTAATATTTCCTTTTCTGCACACACCTCTCAGTTTAAGAAGGCAAGAAACTCAACATGGGGTGGTATGAGGGGGAATGTAGTACTTTTTCCACTGACTAGGAGGTGAGGATTTGAACTCTAGAAGAGCGTTCAAAAAGGAAAGCTTCATTACTCCCAAGAAACTGGTTCTGCAAGAGTACTGGGTGGAAAACTTTACTCTGGACTTGAACACAGCTGTAGGCATTGAAGTGCCTTGTTTCAGAGACTTGCTTCCTAGGCAGATTACCTACTCTTTAATAATTTTAACCTGATTCCAATATCTTGATTCACATATGCCTCATACCATGCATATTAGTGTTACAAACACTAACAAGACAAGGGGCTGATTTCGCAGCTGGACATAGATTCATTAGCTCTGTACTGTGGCCTTCTGGTTTTACTTTGAAATAAATTATCTGTAGAAATGAAAAAGTATCTCAAGTGGGATATTGCACTATAAGTTCTATGGCTTCTGCAGTCATATGGTCCTTCAGGGCACACAAGGCTTCTCTTATTTCTTTTGCACATTTAAAATATTTAATGGCAGTTCATAGTAGTTTCTTGTAGGTATGCATCAAATTAGTAATTAAATACTTCAGACATATATTTTTAAAGGCTCCTTGCAGAATAAAACTATTGTTTTGATGCATGTGCCTGACTTTTGCACCTGTCCTTTACAGGTTGTAATGAACATACTTAATGGAGTGTGAGAGTGTATCATGGAGGCTTTGAAGCAGCAAGAACTGGACAATGGAGCTGGTGTAAAACCTTCATACCTAAAACCTGAATTTGCTTTTCTTAAAAAAAAAAGTGTAAGCCTGTGGCAGATGCTTATCATAAGCTAGCAGTCTTTCTGATGAGGTACTGTCACTGCTAGTTCAGGGGCTTTGGTGTTTTGGTTTATTAGCTCTGTTATGCCTTTTTCCTCAGTTAAATTGTGCTAGAATGCAAAGGGCATTAAAACCCAATCTCTGTTCAGATACTTTGCTAAATTATATGAGTAGTCTAGAAATGCAGTAACTGGAAGTAGAAACAATGCTGGGAAACTGCAACTTGAACATCAACCTAGCCCTCAGTACTGTAGGGGTTATCTAAGTGTGACTGAACCATCACTGAATCAATGAAAGCTCATCCTAGAGCCCTCAGCATTTTTTGACTATCTGCACTCATAGTAAAAATAAACTAAGACTATGAAATTTGGTGTAATTTGTTTCTGGAGACATTGCTGTTCAAATATGGGTGAAAGCATAAAGTAAATACTTCTGTGAACATAAGTACCTCTTGATGTAACTGGCAGTCTCTTCTCAGAGAGGCCAGTGATATGCTGGTTTGAGGGGTGAGCTGAGTGGTGAAAAGGAGATGTCCTTCTGTATCCAGCGCTGGGTAGGATCAATTACAGCCTTCAGCTTCACAGTGTGCTGATTTTATGTTTTTAAAAGAGAAGTGAGACAAAAGCACTTTCAAAATACCTATTTAAAAAAAAAAAAAAAAAAAAAAAAGGAAATCTTCCTCTGGCACACAAGCCTGTAAACCTGAAATCTAAGCTAAGTTAAATACACAGAGGATATGTCTCTGAGAGTAATATATCTCCACACAGTTGAACCTGGATATTTTCTAGCAACCTAATAAACTGGTACTGCCAGTGGCTGTCTGGAACACTAGATCTTATAAGGTTCAGCTTTGACAACTTTATGTATTTCATTGATTGTGCTACCATTTAATGGATGCCTTATTTCCAGTAGTCTTTTCACTGTTGGAGCAGAATAGAAATCCAAAAGGAGGCATATTTTAGATAACTTGCATTTGTGAGCAACATTCCTGTAGCTGTGTGTGATACTGTATAATGCTGTCCATAAAGTTGAAGGACATTAAACATGTTACGTCTGAATATTTACACACTGAAAATGTGCTACAATAAACACAGATGCAGTAAGTATTGGGTGTAGTGGTGTTTATCTGAAGAGTAAATGTTGCCAGGTTAATATAGGAGGTTTTTTTTTTTTTTTTTTCAATATACCAATATGTAATTTCTGGCATGCAACAGTATGCAGAGTGTGTGAGCTTGCATTTCCTCTAGTTAAGACAGTTCCTGTGGACCTTGGTGAGCGCCCATTCCTAGCTGATTCTGTTTAACAGTATTTCAGGATTTGCTGTAGAAACAAATAAGCAAGATTTAAACCTTACATTAAAAATGCTCCTGTGCATTGCATGAAGTTCAAGTTCAGCAAAGTCAAACCAAGTGCCAGGTGTAGGCAGAGCAGATTATTCACAGTATCTGAAAGTTTCCTGTATATTGTCTTCTAACTGTCATCAAAGGTTGATGACTTTTGAACCTTTTCAAGTAGATTCAAGGCAATCTTGGTTTGAAAAGCAAATATTAAGTGACTGCGTTTTCTGTTGACACATTAAACATCTTATCGACCTTAACACACAATATGTAAGGCGCACATCACTCCTATACAAAACAGTTTGTGTAAGGAAGGCTGAGAAGGATGGCAAGCACTTTAAGATTACTGAAATGCAGAAGGCTGACTTCTTAGCAAGGCTGCTTTTTTTTTTTTTTTTTTTTTTTTNCCTCCTTTTTCAGAATTAAGAGAAAATACTTAGAATTTGCACAAAATGCAGGTATATTTCATAAACAGGTATGGAATACTTTGCCAATACAGTTGTAAGGCAAGTAGTAGTCTAATTTAGAAATGGGGCAGAGTATGTGCTTCATCACTGTTAACTTAAGAAACTGACAACAAACATCAAACTCCTATAGATTTTTATAGAAGCAGGGAGAAATCATGTTAATATAAATGTGCAATATGAACATGAGGCATGGAAAGCTACAGTGGGCGAGCCCAAAGCAGGAGAAGATATTCCATATACATTCTTTCACTTTGTAATAGGAGAAATCTCCCACTGAAGACCGATTTCTGTTGCCTGAAGGAGGAACTAAACTGTCAGGCTTGTTTTGCAGTGAAATCCCTGATAAGAGTTTTTCAGTAATGACCTGTGCTTGTGTTACAGCTGAAAATTCAGTCAACTGAGACACAGAAATTCATTGGAAAGCCATGTTCTGCTAGTTCCGGTGACACAGGTTTTAATTCAGCATTGCTGGCAGCTGCATGGGTTTGAGGAGAAAAAAGTTGATGAAAGGCAGCTTGCCTCTAAACAGTAGTGGGCACAGTCACAGTGTGAAACCAGAGGTGAGGGCTAGCAAAAAGTAGGGGAAGGATATATATATGTGTATAACAAAGGATAGGATGGGAGGAAAAAGACACCTGCTTACAAAGTCAGCGGAGCAGCAGTTGTGTATTTGTGGTCATGGGTGCAGGGGGAATGAACAGTACCCTGAAAAGTTACTGGCTTAGAGCTGCTCAAAATGTCCACTTCTGACTGGGAGAATAAATGCTGCTTGAATGTGTATCTTGTGTTTATATTTTGCTTTTAAAATAAAAACAGGTGCTCAAACATGTATATTTCACCTTGGTAGTGTTGCTGGCAATCTAAGTGCTTGGCTTACTTCTGACCTGCTTGGTCCCTGGTGTTCAGAATCTCTATCTGCCTGAGTATTTTGCTCACCTGAGAAAGCAGCTGGTAAATGCTGTGTTTTGTATCATACTGGCTGCATTTGAGCTGAAGTGCAGTTTTACCAAGAGATCTGTGGTGGCTGCTGTTGCATGTGTGGTCGGGCTTTTCAGTCCTATTTGTGTTAATGTATGTCGTGCTGCTTATGGCCTTGCAGAGCCAACAAGTGTGACAATGATCCTATTCTAAAAAAAACCAACCTTGTGACTTCTCCAGCATCAGTGGTCTCAGCATTAGCAACTTTAGTAACACATACAAAGCTGCATCCTGGAGACATCGGTATCTTTATGCTGATACAATCAAGCATAGAACTGTAAAATGCAGCTGGGGAGAGCACAGAAGCAGATAAATAATCAGATAAACTTGTTATACTTTAAAGTGCCACCCTGCAGGGCTTTCAGTGCTGTCCAAGAAGTTGTGGAGGGGTAAGAAAGTTATTTTGTTATGATTCTCACTGGGCTATGAAGAGTTGCCTGAAAAATACTGATAGTCAGTATTTCCTCATGAATTTAAGCTGAAGGGTGTTAAATTTGTGCAACAGCTGTTTTTCTATCGGAGTTCATTTAAATGCCAATGTTTTGCATATGCCCGAGTAGTGAGAACTTCTTTCAGCACAGCCCGGGTCTGTTAATAGAATGAATTTGAGAGGGGTAGGGGCCATACTCGCTTCAAAGTAGCAGTTTCCGCATTGTATGAAAGTGTAAACGGTGTGTATGCAAAAAGAAGAAATCTCTGGCAGATGAGGAGAAAAAACAGATGCTGATGCAAAACTCGAACCTATGCTTGCATCGGGTGGTCGGGTGGGGAGGGCATCGTCCTGCCTGAGGGAGTAGCTAATACCAGATGCTTTAGAGGAAGCCTTAAGCTTTAAGCCTTAATTTAGAAAAGCTTGAGCTGACACAATGCTCTTTCAGCTGATTTTGAGTAACTGCGCATAATTGTTTGTCTGGCCTTTTGTTCCTTCTTTTCCCTTAAACAGTGTGGCTATAACCAAACTGCATCATCTGAGAGCATAATGCCAGGCGCCTACTGCCCACTGGCGCCCCACTGTGTAGGCAGGTAGAGAGCCCATAGTTGCTGCAGTGAAGACCCTTGTAATTCCGCATTCTATTAGAAACATTCTGGTTTGGAGTAACCGCGTTAAACCGCATCCTCACAGGAACCAAGTACCTTGTCAGCTGCAAACCGAGAGGCTGTATACTAGCTAAGCTAACCTGACAGTCTGCCTTGCCTGTTGTCTCCTTGCCTGCAATAGCAACTGCCACCCTTACTTCACTTCGCAGGAGCCGAAGCCCAAGTGGCTTTGCTGTAAAAGAAGAGGCAGATGCGGGAGGACAGAGAGACAGCTTCATCTACCGTCGGCTCGGCGGCCGCGGGACACGTGGGCGGCGGGCCGCCCGCCTCCGGCCGGGGCACATAAAGGCAGCGCGGCGGGGCTGGAGGGGGCGCGACGCGGGGCTCGCTGGCGTGGGGGGCTGCGCGGCCCGACAGGGTCGCGGCGCCGGCTTTCCCCGTCAGCTACTGGGGGCTGCAGGAGCACCGCGCCGCCCTGCCCGGGCACTGGCTGAGCCCCCGCCGCGCCCTGCTGCCCAATGGAGATCTCCCTGAAGTACCTGCCCGGCGGACGGGCCGCCGCTAGTGGGTGAGCGGAACGGGACGGGACAGGGCTGGGCTGGGTGCGGCACTGTGCTCTCGGGTCACGCCGCCCAGCGCGGTAGGGCAGGCGGCGGGGCAGGGAGATAAGGATGCGCCTTCACCAACGGTTACGGGAAGGGGCGAAGCGACCGGGGGCACGGGCCGGGCCGGGCCCCAGGCCTCCGCTGGAGTCACGGCGGCCGTGTGGGACCGCGATAGCGGGCGTGCCCCACTGCAGCAGCGGTGTGGGAAGGCAGGAGGGGAGCAGAGCGCTATCGCGGTCGGCAGCGAGCGGGTGGAGGTGTGTCGGCAGGCTCCTGCTTTGAATTTGCTGCACCAGGTAGGTCCTGCTCGCCTTGACCTGTGGGTCTGCTTCGTCGTGTTGTGCAGCAGCTCAACAGCTTCCCTGCCTGTTAGGCCGCCGGTGCGTTGCGGTCATGGAGTAGAGGTCGAAGTGGCTTGTGTGTGGGTTTGCTGTGGGTGCTGTTGCCAGCATTTCTGCTCCTTCTGCAGCAGTTTGGCCGTGAGCTAACATCAGCTCTTTAGTAGGAGGGGATTTATCCGTTTCTTAGAGCACTTTTCCCTGAGAAGTGCTGGGCAATGTGGATAGCCAGTATATCCCCAGCAGATAAATTTTAGCCACTCTGCTTTTTCTGCTAGAAGAGCTTCATATTAGAAGTGTATTTCATAAGCAGGTAACTGTAAGTTGTAATCATTACTGTTGAAACCACTTTCTTGAGTAGCATACTGAGCTTTGAAGTGCCTCCCTACAAAACGTTACCTAAGTAACGTATTGTCCTATCAGATACAGGACAGTCGCAATTAGTTGATTACTACAGAATCAAATTAGTAACAATTATTTGTAATGCATAACACTTAATGATGCTTAGATATGAATGCAAACATGCATAGTAGAGTTAGTGTTCAGCTATAGAACTTGCTGGTGTCAGTGTTTTACAAAACACAGTGTGGAAATCTCCCGAGCACCTTAATTACGCTGCTGTGGCTGAACGGGATTGTTCCATTACTCTGTCTAGAGCTAGGTACTTCGGATACCTTTTGGATCGCTACGCTCAATAACACCTGGTAGAACTAGATGGCTTGATTTAAATGTCACTGTTAAGTATTTGCAGTTTTTAAAGGTTTTTAATGTTTGGTTGAAGGTGCTAGTTCTGCAGATTTAATGCAATTTATCTGTTATTTCAAATCTATCCTAGAAACAAATGGATTAGGAAACAATTGCTGTGTTTCACCTGTTGCCAAATAAATTGTTTCTTAAATGCTGCACCAGAGAACAATGTTTTTTTAATTGGAAGACAAAGCTGAACAGTGATATATATATAGGCTCAAATTTAATTTCTTACTGTTAAGATGAAAGTGTGTTGCTTTCCTTGGCTGAACTTCCTGGTCACAATTTCTACAACTAATTGATAAGGAAGCTGAAGGCATCAGTGAAAACAATCCCTGCCCAGCAGTTAAATGAAGAAATGTGTAAGAGTGAAAGTGCTGTTAGTAGTCAGCATCAGTTTTTTAGAGTAGCTGTAAGGGCTTGAAAGACAGTTTTGGCAGAAAAACATCATATTTTCCAGCATATGTATGTGGCTATCAGAGGAAATGCTGTTATTAATTTAACATTTGATTAATTTATTTTTAAAGATCTGTCACTTCTGATACACTTTTAGGAGAAGATTTTGTTGCTGTCTTAGGGTGGTTCTTATGTCATGCCTTTGCTTTAAATCCTGGCTAGACCCAGATTTAACATGTTTCACTTCATCTTTCTTGCCTGCTCCTATGACTTATTCTTGGGGTTAGGTTTTAATCACACACAAATACTTCTGCCCACTCAAGAGAAGCTGGTACAGGAGTAGTGATGTCTTGAGGTGCCAGTGCAGGGTTAAGTAAGGTATGTTTGTGTCTGCTTCTTCAGACAACAGTCACAGCTACAATTAGCATATACTTTTTGGTCAGACATGTTTTAAGATTTTCAGTTTTTTAACATGTTAAACATTATTAATATTACTCCAGTATGTCTTTATTATAAATTTAATTAGGAGTGAACTCCACAATCCCCTTTCCTTAAACTTTTCTGTGTTTTTCCAGTCTCCATGCCAAAATCAGCCTAACTCTCATCATCTTCATGAATGATTGATTTAAGGCTGTGTATTAAATATAACCTTTGAGCTTGTAACGCTAAAGTAGATTTTTTTTTTTTCTCACTTCCTGCTATGAGGAAACACTACAGTGTCAACTTCACTGTTTTTTAACTTTAATCTCACTTCATGTGCAATAGCTGATTCTAGCAAATCAGGTGTGCTTGAGGGTCTGCAGTTTGGGCTTAAATACCTCTATGCTTCAGACAGGTGAGGACAAAAGAAGTAAGAATACATCTCAGAACTTGGAATTGATGGTTTTAGTTTCAACATTAAGAGACAATATTATCCTTTATAAAACTCAGAACATGCAGAATTGTTTTTCTGGGTAATAAATGGGACTGGTAATTGACTTTCAGGTTTAATTGCTCTACCTTAACACATGGAGGGTGGGGAAAAAAATTGTAAGTTAGGTTCAGGTCTTTGTGTGAAGTATCCAGGTTCTGAAAACTGGTACTGAAAACAGGATTAAAAAGATTAGAAGAATACAGTTTTCAATGTCTCATTCAGTAGAGAAGATGACACTGAGAGTGATTTAAGACACCTACAACAGCAGTCCTTTGTGCTCATTTCTCTGGTTTTTACGTGCCCAGATATTGCAATAAAGAAAGAGCTGTAAGTTTACCCCATAACACTGTGTGTTCATAACAGAAGCACGCTGTGAAGCCTGCTCTGGTTGTTTAGTCTAAGGCACCTTTTTCTGTTGTTAGAATGTAGGTTATTCAGTGAAATGTGTTAACAGTGGCCTCTCTTTATTTCAAATATTTAGCTTAAAGGAAGAGGTAATGTAGACTTGCCATTGCAATTACTGATTCTCTTGTTTAATGCCCCTTACCTGAACAAATGTGTGAATCTGGCATTCTTAGTGATCTGCTGTGATTGAATGATTTCTAATGATGGGATCATAGGAATATATTTAATGCATTTTTTTTCTAAACCAATCAAAGCTATTTCAGACCTTTCATGTCGTGTGGTGATCTGAGATGAAACTGCAAAATGAGGAAATTGTTTGCCAAAGCATTCTGTTGGTTTCTAATTCACATACTGTTTGTGGCAGAAATATGATGGCTCAGTCAGATTTAGATCTAGAAGAGACGACTCTGAAAGAGGATTTGAGGTTTTACTTCATGAACCCATGTGAAAAATACAGAGCAAGACGTCAAATACCGTGGAAACTGGCTTTGCAGATTTTGAAGATACTTATGGTTACTACACAGGTAATCCTTCCTCTGTTTTCACTCTTGGGAAACATAGCAATGATGTGCAGGAGAAGCAGATCTATGATTCGGGGTCTTTGCCCTTCTTGGGTGTTTGTTACTGATTTGAATTTCCCACTTCAGTCTGGAAAGAGAAAATGCTATGAAAAGCACGTGGAGGGGGAAGAATAATTGGAGAGTTTGAGGCATTACTTGACCAGGTATTCTGCTGGTTTAAGATAATGCTTTAAAGCAGATTACTCATCCCACTAAATTCAACACTGTCCTCAGGCTTGTTGTTGCAGTACTTCTCTGTGTTCTGCTTCCCGTTATGTTCATAGATTATAGTTTCACTGGACTGTTTTTTTCGAAGCAGTATTTCTTGAAATAACTTCAATAACTTTATATGTACACATTAAGTATGAAAATGCTGTGGTCTATGGTGATTATGAGGATGACAGGGCTACAGGAATTGGATGTGCCCTTGCTTTCATCTTTCTTTGCCTAGATAGAGGCAAAGAAAGGGTATTTTAGACTGCACTGATAAAAGTGTAGTTGGCTGTTTTACAGTCCACTAAGAAGCGATGACTGGAGGTTGAAAGAAGCAAAATGGGCCATGTGTAAGTAGAAATTAGTTTTCTGGGCCTTCGACATACAGGACTCTGCTATCTGCTACCAGGCACTTTGCAAGAGCAATAAATATACAACTCCTAAAAACATGCTGAGTTGTAAGATTCCAGGATTGTGTTTGACTTGCCTGCTAGAGAGAAATGTAGCCCTGGCTTACACGTTCCTGTGTGTTATGGACAGCCCTAGCTTGTATCCCCGTTGGGAAGAAGCAGCAGGCTCTCTGGCCTTGCTGAGATCTGAAGGGGTCCAGCCTCTGCTGCTGCCATGCTGTGCCAGAGTCTTAAGGAAGTTCTGGCTGCAGGAGGCAAGACTAGCTAAAATAAGCTATTTACACTAACGCTGGCACAATTGTGACTTGTAGAGACAAGAGCTATTTGAAAAGAGGAAGTGTATTAAGGTGTGTGGGGGGAGGGATCTGACCTCATAGGAATGGGTGCCCCATTTTTCTTTACTGACAGCTGCACCTGGGATGTAGGTTGTTTCCCTCACTTTCAAGGTAGGGCAGTACTCTTTGTGTCTGAGTAATGAGACAATACAGCTTCACATGTCTCTGGAAAGATTCAATACTTACCTATCCTAAACTACTGACTTGCATTCTTGAGCAGCTACTGAGTGCTTAGCTTTCTGTCTGCTGTCCCAGTCTCCTGCTGTCTTTTGTAAGCAGGAGTGCTCTGCTGTTTGGCTTTCACAGCCCACAAGATCTTCTGTGTCGTTGCTTAAGATTTTTGTTGTCAGTCTGCGTCTTGCTCAGATGGCAGGCAGGGAGTTGGCAAGAAAGGAAATAGCTTCTGAAGGAAGATGTGTACTGCTCATCAAGGAGACTTCAAATGTGAGCTAAAAGTAAACAGGCAGGTTCAACAAGCACAAGCATCTGTGTATTTTAGAATGAGTGCAAGATCCTTGAGGGACAAAATGAGGATAATTTAAGCTGTCTTCTAGCTGCTTCTGCCTGATGTTAGGCTGTTAGTCATGACGCTTGTGTCATCTTTGGTGTGGTGCAGCTGGGGTATCAGTGCCTGACTGAAAAGTTGAAGAAGCTTCTGTCCCAGCATGGGAAGTAAGTTTTATTCCAACACTGTGCTGAAATCTCCAGGAGAGTCCCCAGAGAAACCCAGCTGAGTAAGTTTTATTTCCCTGTATTGTAACTGGAAGATCCTGGATTTTTTTATAGATAACTAACTAGATTGCCACGGATTTATTTGTGCCATTTGGTTAGCAATTTTTTCCCCCATCAGCTGACAATATTAAGTAGCTGATTTAAAACTTGGCTGAAAGAATGGAGGTTTAATTCTTAATCTGAAGACTGCACATATTTAGCAGAGCTGACATCCCCTTTTCTTTGTCTTAATTCTGACTTTGATGTACAACTAAAAAGCCCTGCATGTATTCTTTAAACCTGGCCCAGCTATAAGTGATTACTTTCTAGGACAGAAGATTAACTATTCCAGTGGGGAGGAGGAGGGGTGTGGAAATAGGTGTGCTTTCCAGTTTCCATTGTTTTGAATGAAGGAATTTTGATGTTAGTGAAGCCTTCTTGTTGGCTTTGGGGGATTTCTAAGTTCACAGTTCCTTTTGTTGCAGTTTCTCATTCTTCTTTCCTACTTCTGCCAGTCTCTTGTGAGGCTTAAACTCCATGCGATAAAGACAGCTTCACATTTGCCATTAGTAAGCAGCTCAAACCTAGGGTGAAGGGTCAGGTATTTAGGGCTTGGGTTATTCTGCTGTTACTATGCCCATGAAAAAAAATTCTTGTTGCTTGCGTTATTTTTTTTTTTCCAGCTTCTAGGCTCCATTTATGTGCTTCTCTTGGTGATGGTGGGAATGGATGATCCATATCATGGGACAATACAAATCCTGACTAATAACTCTGCTATCTGCTGCTTCCTATTATAGCCTCCTTAACCAGCATCTGGGTGAGGCAGGTGATGCTTATTGTTGCTATGGGGTCCCACATAGGTTTACTCTAATCATGTGCCACGTTAGAGGCAGGAAGAAGGTTCAGGAATTTGTCCCATAGCAAAATAGGGCATTACTGTGAGGAGCAGGCTATGCTGTTAGGTTAGGTTAGGCCACTTTCATCCTCAACAAAAGTTTTGGCAGCTTCCAGTTACAGGTGTTTGTCTAGATGTGTGGTAAGTGGTAGCCATCTAGCTATCTGTTTAGTTGCTGCACTCTTTAAGTTTTGGAATCAGCAGGAGACCTAGATTTCTTTCTCTTACCCTGCATGTGGTAACCTTGATTTTTATGACATTACTTAATAGGAGCAAATAATCATTTGTAGCAGAGTGATAGCGACAGGCACCTTTCTTTTATGGAAAAAGCTTTGAATTACCAAGAAACACAAAAGGTTACTGCTTTGCCACTGTTCAAAATTAAAAGTAGTTTTTTCTTTTCTTGTCAGCTTATTTTTTTTGGTTTGAGTAACCAGCTGGTGGTCTCATTCAAAGAGGAAAACACTGTTGCTTTTAAACACCTGTTCCTGAGAGGCTACTCTGGAGTTGATGAAGATGACTACAGCTGCAGTATATATACACAACAAGATGCTTATGATAGCATTTTTTATGTTATTAATCAGGTAAGTGTGTGTGCTTGCAAAGAACAGTGTCTAAGATCTAACTAAACTTCTACTAAGGTTCTGGTTTTCCGTCTTCATTCTTGGAATTCAGCTCTGGTATTTCAGCACATCAGCATAGGTGGGATGTCCTGAGGTTTTTGTGTATTTGTCTATGTTTTTGTCCTTTAGAGAAGAATATAAGACAATTTTACTTGGGTAGTGCAGAAAACCTGGAAGTTTGAAAACCAGTCATCTTGCTTGAACTGGAACCTTTGCTTCAATCTTGCTTTGAAGAGCTGTGGGTCTGAACATACCTATGCATAGTATAGAAAAAAACTTGTGCTTACAGCTGTACTGAATTGCAGCTTTATAGTGAGTGCCAGGAGCCTCAAAATGTGGAATACAGTACTTCTAGGAATGTAGGGGCACTTGCACTGGTTAGGAATGATATCTTAAAGAAAAGCCCCTTGACAACCATGGGAGGAGACTGAATAAATCTAGGATGAAAATTCACTGCATATATTTGTACTTAATACATTCAGAAGTCATGAGATAGAAGAGTGTGTGTGTGTGTGTAAAGTGAAATGTTTTTTGTGTTTGGGGATGACAACAAGCCCAGAAACTATTAGTACTGGATGAACAGAAAGTGGTCTGAAACCATCTTTCATTTTCCCCAACCCTGGGACATTAGCTCTGGTGCCTGGTTTAAAATACTTTGACTGATTAGTTACACCCAGCAGGCATCTGGGAGTTAGTGATGCAAAGGCTGTACCATACCCCCTTCTTAAAGGTGCTCACTAGGGGGCTTGCTGCTTCTCTTTCATCTCCTTTAAAATGCAGCAGAGTCATCAAGAGATGCACTGTTTCTGCTGTGCTGGGCAAGGCCAGGACTCTCACTCCTGATATGTTAAATGAGTGTTGAAGTAGTTTTCTCAGTTTTCCTTTCAACTCTTGATACTGCTACTATTTCTGCTGTAAACTGTGCAGTTGTGTTTTCCTTCCTTGCTTTCTTTGTCTCACTTTCCTTCTTTCCTAGGCACTAAGGCTGAGGTGAAGTCCAGATAGAAGACATTAGAGAAATAGTAGCTTTAAATCCTCAAGAACGAGTGGTACAGACAACAGAAAAAGGTCTCTTCATAAAATGACTAGATTGTATAAATGTAGACATATCCTTTAAGGAGATGAAGCTCATGTAAGCTGGATTCTTTAGAGCTGCATGGAGTTCCTGAGGAATTTTTTAATGACGTGCAAGATTTCAAAACATATGCTTCCAGGTGAACATTGACTGGTGTTGCCTTTTGGGGGGGGGGGAATTTTCTTTGTTTTCTAAAGGATGCTTTTTAGGAACAGCCAAGACAACTTACTCTAAGCTAAAAACCAAGGCTTTCTGAAATTTTGAGACTGGCAGCTAGGATCCATAGTTTCCATGGTTTGAGTTTTAATTTGAAATGCATGATTGGTGGGAAGTTTGCAGGAATGAGGCGAGTAGAAGGATATGATATTGCAGAAGATGGTAACAGTGCACAGCAAAGCTGGAGTTTATGTAATATTCCATTAGCATATTTTTACACTTAAAAAAAAAAAAACAACCAAACAACCCCTCCAGACCACCACCACCAAAAATCTCCCAAGCATACTTTTCCATTTCAAAGAGTGTAGAGCGTTTCCATCCTCGTGGGTCTAGTTTGAAAGTTTCTATTACAAAGCAGCTATGTGGAGTTATTAAGAGTGCCTCTTGCTCTTCAGCAGAGTCTGTGGGATCAGGGTGTTCTACTGGCTGCTCTGTATGAGACTACTTTGAAATGTTTAACTGGGAATTTGGCTTTTGCTGTTTGATAGTGTTAATGGAAAGTGTCATGTGAGTAATCCAGAGCCATGTGTTAAACTGTCAGGAGGCCAGAGCCTGAAAGCAGAAGTTGACAGAGCAATGGCTGTTAGTTGCAGTGATCTAGAGACGTCTCTAGAGGCATCTCAGTGGAGTTGTATCTTAACTACTGTTTCCACTCACCTGACCTGCCTTAGTCAAACTGGGCTTCCTTAGTTTACTCTGAGTTAAGATAACATTCTGACCGGGTACAAAGGCTGTGGTTTTTTTTCCTCTCAGCCTGCTTAAACTTGTTGCCAGCTCAGCCATGAGGGCTTGCAGCAGGACTGCCAGGCAGAGCTTTAGGCAGAAGTATGGTGCTTCTGTTTGCAGTTTTCTTTAGATGCAGAGCATGTGGTTATTTAATGCCTACTGTGATTTTGTACCCCACAAAATGGGCTAGTGGCCATAATGACCATAGGAAGGAGGAAATAGGATACCCCCGAATGATTCATTTAAAAAAAACCAAAAAAACAACCAAAACAAAGCTGTGTGAGAAGAGTGTAATCTGTACCAAACCCAGCTGAACGGGGATTTTTAAGGCATAGGAAGCCTTGTCAGACTTCCCACGTTTATTTACTTGGGCCCCCTGGGAAGCTAATTACTTCCTCCAGAGCAGACTAGTACTGAATGCTGCCCTGAGCTCTTCTGCTAGGTGAGATAATGCTAAAAACAAATTAATTACTAGATGTTTATGCCTTCTTCCTCAAAGGGCCACGGGTCTGTCTGGCTTCTCTTGGACAATGCTAGCTGGTGTGCAGCTGAGTAGACAGGCAGCTGCCTTCATGATCACAGGATCTTAGGGGTTGGTTAGTCACTGATCTCAGCTGCTGAGTTGAGAACGACAGGGAGAGCTGTGCCCCAGGGTTTTGTCTTGCTTGTGCAGACCTGGAAGGTGCTGCTGCAATGATCAGAGGGTCTTGTTTCCAGCAGACACCAGTGATACCTGGAAGGCAAGTCAGGGAAGAACTGGCCTTGGTTGGAGTTTTTTGGTGGTATTTGGGGCTGATCCATGCATGGACAATGCTTGGCTTGCCTTGCTTTATTTGCTTCTACTTATAGTCCTTATTTTCAAGTGTGTTTTAGCATATGAAGACAGTGACTTGTGCTGTATTTAAAGTGAAAGAAAAAATGCTTTCAGTTGATTCTGTGCTTGTGTAAAGCAGGAAGGTTAAATTACTCTTGGAGGCTGGCCAAGCTCTGTATGTTCCTTGGTTGCTGGTTATACAGTGAATGCGTGGCTTCCTTCTTCTGTGTCACGCAGGCTGCAGCTTTGGTTTTATTTATGGGGTGGATTAGATAAGAACTGAGACTTGAAACTTGATTGCTTTACATAAAATCCAAGTGATGTGAAAGCTAACACCTTCATGAGATAAATACATAAGATATCCCTGGTGTGCATGTAGGTAGTAGCAATACTGCATTGAAGTCACTGCCAGGCATCTAATTAAAAGCTGTCTGCTGGTTTTCTGTCTGGTATATGGGTAATCATTTGCAGTCAGCCCAGTAAGTACAGGACTTCAAACAGGTTTGTGGGCTTTTTGTTATTGTTTGTTTGTAAAAAGCTATATTGATACACAACTTTGAGATTGAAAATTACTATCTAATGGAAAAAAAGAAAATCTCTGATGTGTTGTCTTTCTATTTTTGAACTAGTACAGGCAATTAAAAAGCATATCCCTGGGGACCCTCGGTTATGACCATGAAGGAGCAGGCTTAGAAATCTGCAAACAACAGTACAAGAAACACACAATGCTTCCTTCCAACGACACCCTGAACATAGATGTCTCTACTGAAACAGGTGTTGTACTGAAAATGTGCAGTGATTAATGTTTTAATGCTAAATAAGTAAAGTGTAACACAGTTTTTTACATGGCAATCATAGGAGCATTTAATATGCTCTTTGCTTGTTTCCCTCTTGGGTTTTTGTACCTCTGTAGAAATGGCAACTCTGTAGACTATTGGAGGCTCTTGTTAACTGCTGTCATAAGTGAGTTGTAGGTATGTTTGTTTTGTAGGTTGTAGTTGTAGGTATGTAGGCTTGTTTGTTTTCCTCCCAATGAAAGCAGAGTTCTGGATGCTGGTGAGTCTGCTTTCATTGGGAGGTTGTCTTTTACCACCTCTGAGCTGAGTTCTTGCTGTTGCCCCCTCAAGATTCACTGCATAGATGTCATGGTTTAATCCAAACTGGCAACTAAGCCCCACACAGCTGCTCGCTTACTTCTTCCTAGTGGGATGAGGGATAGAATCAAAAGCGTAAAAGTGAGAAAACTCATGGTTTGAGATAAAGGTGGTTTAACTATTAAAGCAAAAACTGTGCACACAAATGAAGCAAAACAAGGAATTGATTCAGCACTTGCCATTGGCAGGCAGGTGTTCAGCCATCTGCAGAGCTCCATCATATGGAATGGTCACCTGGGAAGACAAACATTTTCACTCTGAACATACACCCTTTCCTCTTCCTTCCCTCAACTTTGCATGCTGAGCATTATGTCATGTGGTGTAGAATATCCCTTTGGTCAGTTTGGGTCAGGTATTCCTCCTCTATCTTCTCTGAACTTCCTGTGCATCTCCAGCTTATTCTCTGGTGGAGTGGGATTTGGCCTTGATTTGATGTAGGCGCTGTTCAGCAGTACCGCAAACGCCCCTGAATTATCAGCCCTGTTTCCAGCACAAATCCACAATATCATATCAGCTACTAATGAAGAAAATTAACTCTATCTTGACCAAAACCAGCACAACAAATCTGCTTCTGATCCTACTGGCTGGAGCTCTTTGTGGATAGTTCTGCTCAAAATTAACATTTTGCTTGATTAGGAATTGCCATGTAACCAGATTATCTCTACTTTATGCTACTTTCCACACGGAGCTAAAATTACAGCTTTTCCTCTTCTCTTTCCAGAATGTATATTTTTTAAACCACAGGAGTTAGCTGGTAAGAAGGCTGAACTGAAGCTGAACTCTTCTTTTTTCAGCCTTGAATTTTACAGGTAAAGGAGCGATGAGATTCTTTTTAACTTCCATATGAACATGGTGGATTCTAAGTTGTGCAGTTAACTTGCTTTGGGTACGTGTGTATTTTTGTGTGTCTTTATATGTGTATTTATACACTTTCCAAAACATTCAGGCTTATCCAGGTTGAAATCTCCTTCACATTGAAAGGCATTGCTCTACAGACAATCCGTGCCCGTGAACTGCCTGACTGCTATGCATTTCAAAATACTGTGAGTATGGAACTTCCAACACTGTATGTAGCAAGAGCTTAAGATAAGGGATTGTCATCACCCTTATATTCGGAGGGCAAGTTAAAGACAATTGAGCATGTCCTGGCCCTTACCCCTCCTTCTCAAAGGTTGCTGAAATGGTATTGCCATGGGACAATATCTTGTGCCTTATGCCAGCTAGTGACCTCATAATCTGAGGAGGTGGTAAGTAATTTCTTCTTCCAAAGATTAAAATTAAGGTTGACTGATTGGAATGCAGCTTTTTATGCCATTCATGATGTTCTCAACCAACACTTACGGTGACAGTTTCATTAAGGCTTACCTGCCCAAAAAACGTTATTGCATATTATGTCAAAGCACTTAGTAAGGTTTTGGTGTTTTGGTGTTTGTCCTTCCCCCACCATGGAATGAAATTATGTTACTACTCTTGTTTCTGATATATTTTTGTGTTTGCAGATAACTTTCAATAACAGAGCCCACAGTGGAAAAATCAAAATCTATTTTGATAGCGACACGGATATTCAAGAATGTAAAGACTGGCACATATTTGGCTCTGGTAAGTACAGCACATGTATTTGTGTGAGAGTAGCATTAGGCATCTCCTCCCATCATTTTCTCTGTTCTATAACAGTCTGGTTAGGAAGGTATTTCCCATCCTGTTCATCAGTAGGAGTAAGCCAAATAAAATGCCTGATTCAGGGTCACATGATGCTTTATAAACCCATGGATGAAAAGAATACAGCAAGTCAGAGCTGCTGATTGCATTTTGAGTGGTCATGGAATGAGCCTAAAAGTGATGGAATTTCTTGTTTGGTTTTAAGTTAGTAATGCTGCTATGGGCCAGAGTCTGCATTTCTTTTACCCTACGTATCTGTAACACTGTTGGAGTACAGATGGACAGATCAACTTAATGCAAGAAGGGAGCACTTCTTTTATAATACTCTTTTTTTGTTTGTTTGTTTTATTTTGGAGAACTTCAGAGTGTTTTTTTTGTTCTTGTGACCCAAACTCTGTAATTGCAGAATATTTCTTGTAACCTACTTATTTATGGAGAGTGTTTCATTGTAAAATATGTGACATTCTGTAACAATCTGTGCTCATCTGTGAAAAGGCTATTTCTACTTGCTTTTGATTCTGCAGTTCTCCAGAAGAACACTCAGTATATTCTAGTCTTTGATGGATTTGTCATTCTAAGTTGCTTTGCTTCTCTCATCCTCTGCACAAGATCCATTGTTCTTGCCCTGAGACTGCAAAAAGTAAGTGCAATGCTCATAATCTCAGTTCTTATTTGTCTTTGTTTTGCTGCTTGTCTTGTCAAGCGATATGGTTTGAAATATTTCATAGTATTTCTGTCACAGGACCTTACCCTCTTACTGTATTTATAGAAAAGATGTGTAGGTGCCTGTCTAGTTGAGGGAGTTTTTACTTCTCTTTGAGAAGTGCTGCGATACAAAGTGTCTTGCATCTGTTGGGGGCAAAAGAAGGTGGTAATTTATTTAGTTCAGGATTTTGCACCAAAAAATTCTGAATTTTTGTGCTGCTTACAGCTGCTAATACATCCTGCACCTTCAGAACGTTAATTCATTTTTCCTTGGCTGCAGACTAGAATTTCCATAGAGGTTTTGTCATAAATTAATGCTTTAGTGAACATCCCTCCAGGCTGGCTCTAAATGGAGGAAGTTTCAATGTCTCCAGTTAGGCTATATGCTGTGCTGGGTTTTTTTGGGCTTTATGGGGCTTGAACTACAGTTTCGTAGTTCTTCTCTCTCCACAATCTCTGACCACCACCTGCTGTTACCTTCTTTCCTGATCACTCTCCTTTACAGACTGAAACTAGACCTGTCTGACATAATCTCAAACTGCTTTCACAGATTCATATAAGCAGATTTAGCTCTTCTGGTCCAAATACTGATGCATAAACAGGCTGAACCCTGAGATGTGCCAGTTTATAACCATAAATAGATACAAACTTTACAAGCAAGTGTCTTATGTGAGCTGTAAAAAGAGGTCAGGACAAGCAGGATATGAAAGTGCAGACAGTCATTTATTTCATTCAGTATCCTTTTTGTAGCTTGTAAACAAGAGGAAGGTGAAGAGGCATTGTAAAACTGCTGTCATAAATAGGCATTTATTCATGAGCAAGAAGAGCAAGTAAAGGAAGACAGGCAGTGCTGGCTGAGAGAGGTGATATGATTTGCTCTACTGGAAATAAGAGCTCTTGCCTTACTTATATTTGAGTTATTGATTCCTTCTAAATTATTTTTTCCACTCATTCAGTTGGTGGCCTTGGTCTGTTGAAGATAGGTAGAAACTTGTGAATGGGACTAAAAAGGGAATAATAAATTATGAAGTCAACTGTTCTGTGGAAAGGTTTTTTGCTGGCCTAAACCAATCTCTTTTTCTTTTTTTTTTTTTCTTTTTTTTTTCTTCTATTTATTTATGTTTCTATTGAGAGTGAGTTTTAAACTAATATTCCAACAAATGCTATAGGAAAAGGGGGTATGTGAAAGCCAAGTATTGCTGTCCTACTGGGATATCTCTACCTATTTTTCATCCAAGTTGACCTGTAACTAAACATCTGAATGCTTGTCCATAGAGATTTGTGAACTTCTTCAGGCAGAAATATAAGCGTCATGTCTGTGATGCTGATCGCCTGGAGTTCATCAATGGATGGTACATCCTGGTGATTATCAGTGATGTGATGACAATCATTGGTTCAGTCCTAAAAATGGAAATAAAAGCAAAGGTAAGAGTTTAAGACTTATATTGATTTTGTTACAACCACATTTAATGTGTTTCAGCTTTGGAGACAAAGGAAAATGAGCTGTCGTGGTCACTGATCTTGTTAACTTTTGCTAGTTCCTATTTTTTTAATTTCTTAGGGCTAGTCTGGCTGATACCTGGGGAAGAGAGACTGAAACCAGTTTCTCAGTAAGACCATATAAACTACTTAAACATCTTGCTTTCCACAGTGCTAACCCCTTATATAAGATCTGTGGGGAGACAGTTCCTGAAAACAAACAAACAACTTGTGTTGGTTTTGTAAGAAGCAGTGGTGCATATTGTACAGGGAAACCCAAGTCATCCCCTTGGATAAAACAGGGGTCTTGATGGCTTGTGGAACTGGAAACATGGCTGCTGCAGCTTGCTTTCCTGTCCTAGTTACAGGCACAGACAGCATCACCTGCTAGTCCTTGATGTCATGCTAGTCCTTGACCTCCTACTCTGGGCTTGCTGAAATCAATGTGTTTTGTCCAATGGGCAGCAATTCAGGGTGGTGTTCGTTGGTTGTGAGTGTTTTGTTTGTTCGTTCATTTTGTTTTGGTTGAGTGTGTTTTCCTCAATAGATCTCTATGTCGTTTGTGTGTTCACAAAATTTTGTGTTCTGGGAAGAACAGAGTGGGTACTGTGCTGCTTCTGCTTGATCTGCTCAAAAGGCAAGTGCTCAAGAGCGGCTTTCAGAGGAGGCACTTCAGAACCTCCAGCTGTATGGGAAGGTGGAGGAGTGACGAAAGTATATCTTGAGCTAGATCACAGTATCACAGTGTCACCAAGGTTGGAAGAGACCTCAAGGATTACCAAGTCCAACCCATTACCACAGACCTCAAGACTAGACCATGGCACCAAGTGCCACATCCAAACCCACCTTGAACACCTCCAGGGATGGTGACTCCATCACCTCCCTGGGCAGCCCATTCCAGCAGCCAATGACTCTCTCAGCGAAGAACTTTTTCCTCGCCTCCAGCCTAAACTTCCCCTGGCGTAGCTTGAGACTGTGTCCTCTTGTTCTGTCACTGGTTGCCTGAGAGAAGAAGGTAACCTCCTCCTGGCCATCTCATGCTTATTGCAACCAATTCTAGCCTTCTAAATTAAAATCAAGGAGAACTGGTTATAAACTTCACTGATAGTAAAAATAACATTCAGGGTCTCAAAAGTTGGCAGCCTCTTCAGAGATATACATGTGTAGAGTGTGAAAAGGGCTGCAGTTTAGAGGATCACTTTTCTTTTAAATGATGACTGTGGCTTGTTTTGTTTTTACTGCATAGTGAATGAGAGTTTGCTTGCCTGACAATAGCATATATTAAACCTTTTTTAAAACAAAAATTTGGAGATATTAACTATAATAACTGTGTTATGACCAAGGTAAAGACTTCTTCATTCTTCATGCAAAGCTTCAAGAATATGAGTGCAGATTTCCATTCATTTGGATGATCTCACTAAAATAATTACACTTAACTTTTGGTCTAACTTGTGATGTAGCAACGTCCTTTCAGTATTGGACTGCCCTTCTTTGTTTGAACTGCTGGAATTTGCATAGCCATCAGGCTAACAAACCTGCTGCTTTGTAACTTGAGCTCCTGGTCTGTTTGGATCCCTCAGAACCTCACAAGTTATGATGTCTGCAGCATTTTACTTGGAACATCAACCTTGTTTGTCTGGGTCGGAGTCATCAGATACCTGGGATATTTTCAAACCTACAATGTAAGACACGAATCAAATCTTCAACAACTAAAGCATATTTTTGTCTCTTCTACTCAGGCCACTCTAACTTGTGGCTTTTTCCTCTTCTCTCTTCTTCCACCATGACTCCTAGGTGCTGATTTTAACTATGCAAGCATCATTGCCCAAAGTCCTAAGGTTTTGTTGTTGTGCTGGGATGATTTATCTTGGCTATACTTTCTGTGGTTGGATTGTCCTGGGACCTTATCATGAAAAGGTGTGTACTCCTTTCCTGGTCTGATGATCTGTGAATATATGTGTATAGCTCCTAGTTAAAACAACAGACATAGGTCTTAAATTTGTGCTTTTGTTTAAAAGCTCTGTCATGAAGAACACAGGAGTATTTCTCCTTCCATGTACACGTATCTCCAGCTGCCTGCTCTGTTTAACAAAATAATCATATCTTCGTTTCACTGTGCACTTGAACTCGATGGGATCCTAAGGACGGTGCTGTATGAGTGGATGGTTTGTCCGTGCAGTGTCTGCCTGGGGTTGGGGGTGTATTGGTTTGGCTCTTTCGCCCTCTTCTGGCAGTCCCTGTTCAGCTGGGTTGAAGAGGTACCAGTTCACTTTTAACTATTTCTAGGACCCTTCTTTACTCTTTTATTCAAATCTTTCCTATGCAGTGTAACTTCAGCTCTTCAGTCTTGACTCAAAGTCTTGTTTATGTGCTTCCTCTGTGTGGTTGGGGGTTTTGTTTCATTTTGTTTGGGAATTATTTGTGAGTTTGGTTTTGGTTTTATTTTTTTTTAAGGTTGATATCAAAGTGTATTTTACCTTGTCTGAAACCTGGGTACAGCAGTAAAGCTTTGTGTATTCAAAAATGCCAAAAACCAACCAACCAAAACAAACAAACAAACAAACCCGCCAAAATCCAAGTCAACAACACCAAAAAAAAGCCACAAGCAAACAAAAAAAACCCCAACATTCCCCCCCGCCCAACCCAACAACAAAAAAAAATCACTCATGAAGCTTGTTTATGTGTTTGGGCGTTTGTCTTGGTTTTATGCAGTAGCTTAAAAGGCAGACTCCTGTTGTGATAAATTCTGGCTGTCCATTAATCAGTAACAGATGACTGCTCATTCTTGATTTCTGGTTAGGCACGGTATACCTTGTAACAAGAGAGACCTCCTTAGCTTCTTGCACTCACAGAGCTCAGACTCCTGTTAACAAAATGTAATGTAGGTATTCTTTCTGCCTTGCTTTAAACTGATGACAGTACACTTCTTTGTGGGATCCTTAATCATATTAGAGGCTCAACTGTTCATAACAGGCGTAGCATGAATACTGTTGTAATTTCCCTGCAGTAAGAACATGAATTATGTGGACAAAAGGAAGTGTACTCAATAATATGCTTGTCTGTGAAAACACTGCCTCTTACTAAACATCACAGCCCTAGTGTCAAGGAAAACAACCGTGGCCGTGTGGGTTCCTGTTTGTGACAGTTCCCCACTGGACGGCAGTGTGGCACTGTGCAGAGCACTGAGCAGCTGGCTCTTGGCTGCACATGCTCGCCCTGGTAAGAAATAGGAAGAACCTTCCCTGCTGTGCCAGTACACAGGGAAAAGGTCCTTGTGCTCAAAGATCTTTAAGGCCTTAGCTCAAAAATATAGGAATGCATACAGGTGTTCTCCTACAGCCAGAGATACTGAATGAGAATTTTGTATTATGTCAAATCAAGGGGCTTGTAGGTGAGGAATCCTTAGGAGGTTTCTCTTTGTATTCATGCATCAAAACTTGTAAATTATCCATGTCATTCACCCATTCAGCTCAGAAAATGTGCTCCTGGGTCTCATAATGGCTTTTAAATTAAATAAATAAACCCCCTCACCCCCCATAAGTCACAGGTAAGAGCAGACCTGCTGTTTCTGTGCAACAGTATGTTCCCCTTACAAGCATATGCCTCTTGACACCTTGTTTTCAATATAGGGCTGCAATTCAAGCGAGTGTAGTCATGTTACTGCATTGATGATAGCTACATTAAAACATTGTGTCTTCATTCATACTGTCTAAAAAAGTATAGTTAACAAATCCAGTTATTTACTTGACAGTGTGATGGTGGGAGATGTGCTTACCTGGTGGTTGAACAGAATTTAGCCTGAGAGTGTCTTCCAGATAAGGAAAGTGGAGTTATGAATTTAAGAGGATGTTATTGAAATGAAAGCATGGTTTTGCTCAGGGCGTGTTTAGTAGCTTGGTAGTACAGCTACAGCTTTTACTTAAAGCTTAGGATTTTCTGAATGACAGATAGATGATGTCATCATAAGGCAAATCTTGTTTAGACCATTCAAGCTCTGAAGGCTGTCTCTTATCTCTAACTTCTTAATACAATATTGATTAATTACTGCTACTCCAGTAATGCCAGAGCGCCATTCAGAAGATGTGGATTCTATTCCCCACATACTGCCACTGATTTACTGTATAGATTTTCATAGAATTTTCTGTGAAATTGCTGTATCTATGGGCTTTTTTCTTTCTTTTTTTCCCCCTGCAGGTCTAAAATAGCTTAAAATTCAGTAGCTTTAAGCTTTCTATGGTGGCCAGCCACTAGTTGCTGGCTGTTTTACCTGTAAAGCATCACAGATCGATTTGGTGATCATAAATCTTCTTATTTGTAATGTAAATATATAATCTTGGCTAAGCATTGTATTTCTGATTGTTCTATTACTGTTTTGTTGTGAATATACAGGGGGGAAAATATATAGTAGCATTTGTTTGACTGGGCTGACTTTTCCTTTTGCTATGAAGAAAACTATAAAAACAAATGTGTTGATTTTTTAAAAAAAATTAAACACTGTTCACATTCCCTTTGGATGAATAATCACCATATTTAATTTAAAAATTGTACTCTTTTTTTTCTTTCCTAGTTTGAGGATCTGAACACAGTGGCTGAGTGTTTGTTCTCTTTGGTCAATGGTGATGATATGTTTGCAACGTTTGCTCAGATCCAGCAGAAGAGCATGCTGGTGTGGCTGTTCAGTCGGCTGTACCTGTACTCCTTCATTAGTCTCTTTATATACATGATCCTCAGCCTTTTTATTGCACTCATTACTGATGCCTATGACACCATAAAGGTAAACCTTTTGTTTCCCTTTGCACTTCTAATCAGTTTTATACCCATTCTTGTTAATCATTCAACGCCATACTATCTGGCATTAGTTGTGATGACTAGTAAGTCTATTAAAATCCCTTAGCTTAGTCTGTGGCAAGACTGGGAGGTTGACTGGGTAGTCATCCAAATGACTAAGCAATAATTGGCTTGGAAAACTATCCTCAGCGTCTGTCTCTGTTTTGTACCTTCTGCTGCTTCACTTGGCTTTAAAAAGGTAACAACTAATGAAAACAAGAACTGGGGTGAGTGGTAAGATGCAGTTTATAAATCTTGTTTGGAGTGAATGTTGCTTCTTGTAGCATCAGAAGGTGAGGTCAGAAGAATATGCCTTTGGTAGGAGTGTGACAATAGCCAAGTTTGTAACTCAACACTCATTTAAAATGTCTGAGCTAACAATGTGTTACTTGGAAATGTGTGGCTAAAAGAAAATGTATTCCAAAATACCTACTGCTTCTTGTTCAAGTTACTACTGTGCCAGTAGAAAATGGCTGAAAGTGAAACAAAATTTTTAGTCATTAACTCCTGTCCTTCTCCATTAACTCCATCAGCATAGTAGCTGATGTGAACAAGGAAGAATCGGTGCCAGTATAATTTAAGATCACTTCCTTGGTCTTGTGAACAGCAAACAACATATTAGAGAATTTATGAATTCTGTCATGTAGATTGCTTTATTCTGCAACTAGAACTGTGTTGCTTCTAAGATGGGATTGATTCCTTTAATTTGTTTTTGGTTGTTTTGGGGTGGGTTTGTTTTTATTTCCTCAAGCAGTAGTGACCAAATTAACCAAATAGTCTGGTTTTGAATATCACATTCTAGGGGAGACTTCAGAACACTTTATGCCCGTTAACTTTTCATGTGTTGCAAATAAAATGCATTATCTTTCAGAAATATCAGCAGAGTGGATTTCCATTAACGGATCTACATGAATTTCTACAAGACCATGGCAGTGCTGGTTACAGAAAAGAACGAACTTCCATGTCACTTATTTGCTGCTGTAGGAGGTCAGTAGGCTGTTTTTAGTGAGTGTTTTTCTTAGAAGTACACCAGTAAGCTGCTCAATACAGAGTCTGAAGCATCCAGAATTCAACTCATGGAATATTTGGACTCTTGTTCCTCTTGTGCTTTACTTGGTGTTATATCTTGCCTGTTGATGGTTCAGGGGAAGCAATTCTGTGGTTAAATGCATGTTTCAAATGGTTTGCTCCTGTGAAAACTACTGTACAGAAACTGGTGGAAGTCAGTGGGAAGACTGCAGAGGTGTCTGCCAAGGAGTGAAGACCAAATCAAGTTTCTGCTTCTTAGGGATTTGCAAACCTTCTGTTCCTAAAAGGCTTTTCCACTAGGCTGTGAATGGTAGAAGCAAACAAGAGAATTCAATTCAGCCAGAGATCCATACTTAATCTCAAATCTCTGCTGTGTCTGTAAGGCAAACTAGTTCAATACCATTTGTCAGAACATTTGGAACAATTGTAAATATCTGGTTGCCACCAAACTCAGGCCTTTGGAATTCTTAGCACTGGTCCTTTTTAAGCTGGTGTTGGTGAGAGCTTAACATGTCACCTGGTGCTTGCTGGTATGGAAATACATCCTTCCTAGGAAACGTAACACACCTATGAATCCTTTGAGAGTGGATGGATCTTGTCACTGCTCCTAGGCAGTCTGGAAGAGTTCCTGCTCATACGCAGAATGGTCAGGGGCACTGTGCAAGGAAGCCAGGCTGTGGGAGAAGTAATAGAGTTGGAACATGAACACTTGTTCAGTCTCAACTGGTGTAACAAATCCTACTTTAGTAGTAGGATGCTCGTTTACTTATATACTGAGGCTTTTGTGAAATGCAACTTTATGTTTTCAATAGTCTGGCAGAGGGAAACCTCATAGCCATGAAAAAAGCATGTGAGATTATGATGGGCAGGTATCCCAGAGCTGCTGTGGGCACTTGAAAGCCAGCTAGTAAGAACTCCAGCCAGGTACAGCTTCAGGTTTCACATCCAAGCCATTGTGCAAGATAGGAGATTTTTCTTTGTCTGCTTGAGCAGAATAAATACGCTTTACTGTAATATAGTGCGGAGTATTTACGGCACAAGCCTGGTAATTGAAGTGCAAATCCAGAGCTCTTGTTACTATAGCAGTTGCTGCTTTTGTCCTAGTGCAAGTGTTGAAAGTGTTTGCTGAAGTGGGTAGCACATAACAGAAGGATCAAAACTCAGCTTAGTGATGTATGAGTAAATGCTTCCTATTTAATTTCCTGCCAAATGAAAAATTGTGATTTTTTTTCTTTTGCAGACAACAGTGTGATGACAACTTGATACTTATTAACTGATGATAACACATGAAAATTCCCCGGTAATACATGCAAAGAAAGCATGGTTGCATGGAGAATAATAGTTCTCCAAGTTGTAATGAAGCCCACTGTCAGGACCTGCCTTGTTGTGAGCAGACTAATTTTACCTAATTAAGGTGTTGGTGGAAGAAAACCAGCTAATGTGACATCAGCTGGCTGACCAGGAGGAGAGCCCAGAAGCTGCACCTGGAGGAGAGCTGTGAAGAACTCTGCTTTCTTGCCCCAAGTTTTGTCACTTTGAAGGCAGCTGATCCTTGAGCAGTGTCCACGGGAGCTCGGTTTGCTACTCATCTCTGGTGGGGAAGGAAACTGACCTGGAACCAAGTGTTGTTCTTAAGGAAAAAAACACATATAAATTTTAAAAAATAATTCTGTGGTAAAAAAAATACAGGCAAGGAGAAGAGAGGAGTTTTTCATGTGAAGTGACGCATTTGGCATTAAGACTAACTTCTACTTGATGCAATTAATAAATAAATAAATTTATGTAAAACTACAGTGCTGCATAAAAGTGCAAATTAATTGATGATCTCTCTCTCTTGAATGTAATCTTAACACAAACCACTTATCTCAGTTTTTATCATCCAGAAGTGGTGGTGGTTGTGTGTGGTTGGTTTGTGGATTTTGGCGTGTTGGGGTGGTTTTGGTAGTTGGAGATGGGATAGCGCATCATGGAAGTGCTTCCTGTTTCATGAATAGTGTGACAGGCTTATCGTGTGAGGTCCAGTGCTTCTCTGTACCCTAAAGCAGGTGAGGTACACCCTATACCCTTGGTGCTGAGACTTACAGTGCAGGAGCCTCTAAACTGACTCAGGCTACTTCTTTCCAATCTAGCAGGGCATTGTGTGTGAGCTGCTAAAGCCACTGATCAGATAAATACTTGTTTGTGGAAGAGTCCTCAGGGAATGAGGATAACTATCAACCAACAGAACACAGAAAATCCTTGTAATTCTTACTAATTTTGAAAATTAATTTCTGTAATGGAATCATAAAGCTTTCTTGCCCAGTATTGATTTTTTTCTTAAATCATATGAGCTGAATGCTAGCTAGACTACTGCTTCAGCCCTACCATAATAGAGCAGGTCACTAATGTATTGTGGAAACCAATTTGTGTCTTCACCATCTGTTTGATGTTTTTTCTCTTGGAAGTCAAAAAAAAAAAAAAAAAGAGACCCAGGTACTGGAGCTTCTCATTGGCTCCCTGTTCTACAGAGATAAAGCTCAACAGGAAATCTGGTGTATGTTGACTCTTAATTGTGTGCATTAATACAGATTTGAGTACAGTTGCTGACTGATAGGCTGACTCCAGCTGCTAAGGAGGTGATGCACAGTAATGGAAGTAGAACTGGAACGTAAGCTTTTGCAAAATGTTCTGAAAGTAAACTGTTACTTTTGGTTGTCTTGTTCCCTGGGAATAAGAAGCTTTTGCTAATTGCTTATAGAACTTTGCAAAAGGAGGAGAGAAGTGGGTGGAAAGGCAGTGAGAAGGTTGCATTAGAAAGAAGCAGGCAGAAAGGAGAAGAAGAAAGCTTCCTCAGCCATCTCAAGGTGAAAATTCAAGTGACAGAGACAGGATTGATAAGTTTTTTTCACCCTTACTTTGAGGCCTTTCGTTTATGGATAAAGTAGTAAAAAGCTGCTGGAGTGGAAACCATTTGGTATTTCATGTATAATGTGTATGTGCCAGGCTCCACCTAGTCTTTTAAGGCTTTGTCTAGGTTTTGTGCTGTAATCGTTGCCAGGATTTCTGGAAGTGAAGCAGAGGCTTTTCGCTAAGTTTTTTTTCTTTTGTCAGTTCTACAGCCCTGACCAGACCTGTGAGTAGCGCTCTACTCCTTGGATTTATGGTCTCAGTAATGATTCAGGTAGGCAGCAATGGGTCAGATCATCTGATCACCATTTTCAGGTAAGTTTGATCTTGTACCATCTCCTGCGTTTGAGTTCATTCTTCATGGCAAAGTGGTGCATGCCCAGTCACGCACTTTGGAGCTCACACGACCCTCAGTGTTTTTCTGGATCGCTGCTGGGTGTGAGGTGGTGCCTGTTGCTTTCTATACTGTGTCGCGGGCACCTGCCTGTGCTGCTCTGTTCACGGAGATTACTGCTGTTCGGTGTCGGTTTTGCTTTAAATTGCCAAAATGTGAATGCTGATGGAGCTGGTGGGCTTTTCGGGCACCACGATCCTTTAGATGGGGGCAGTTCTCTGTTGCTCGAAGGTGCAGCTTGTGCCTCGCCCCTGTCTGCGCTCCGCAGCAGCCCAGCCTTCGCACCCGGGGGAGAACAAACTCGTCACCAAACGCTGTTCTGTGCGCTCCAGAGCAGCTCGCGGGGCGCAGCTCGGGTTCAGAGCTGCCCGGCTGCGGGCCGGGCGGCGCCAGACGGGTTAACGTAGCTGGGCGTGGGAGCGGGCGCTCAGCGAGCGGCTCGGGAGGGCCCGCTCGGCGCGGCGGCGGCGGCGCGGCGCTCCGGGGGCAGCCGGTGAGTGGGACCGCGGGGGAACGGGGCAGAGGCGTGCCAGTCGGCGGCTTGGCTAAGGAGCCAGCAGGGGAGCACCTTTACCGTGGGCTTGATGAACTTCGTGATGCGTTAACTATTTTCCTAGTTGTCGGAGGGGACGAAACTTCCTGCGGTCCTGTTAAACTCTTTCACTTACGCGGGGCTCTCCTTTGCCAGCTCCCGCCTCCGTGGCGGTGAGCAGAGCGCGGGGTCCTGCTCGGTGTCCCTGGGGGCGGCGGGTCCGGCGGCGGTGCCTCTCTCACAGGCACCCGTATGAGCCTGTCCGTGTCGGGTCCCCCTGAGGCACTGGCAGTACGGACACATCACTTGGGGAGCTGGCACAGAGGCTCTTATAAAGCATTTTATACAGTGTCATCTTAATCTAAAGCTCTGTGGATCTATGCTGTGCAATACACTGAAAAATACTGTGCTATTATTTTGCACTATATATTTTGGTTATTTTTTCCCTTAAGGTAAAGGAGGTGTGCTGTTGTACCTTTATTTGCAGAGGTTGGGTAGATAGGTCTGTTCTCCCTTCAGTCATAGGAATCTAGAAAAAGAGATTTCTTATTACAGATTGGTATGGTGAACTACTGTAGCTTTGTTCTTTAAATTGTGCAGAGTATGTAGTTTCCTGCATGTTTTAAGGTCTTCTAAGAAGTGTAGTAAGAAGCGTAACTCAAATCCAATTATATGGTGAAAAATCTGCTTTCACTGACTTTGTGTGCTGACAATGAACTGTAATGAAAAGTCCAAACACATGCACACACAAAAGCACCCAAAACCCAACCAAACAAACCATCAAACTTAAGAATTGGTAAAGAAGCAGCAGCTTGGATTAGCAAGTGAAGCTTAAAGATTGGCTCTTTTTTTCAGAATGCCAAATCATAGTTTCAGACAAGTTGGACTGACTATCCTCATCCTCCTGTGCTACTGTAACAGTTAACCATTTTGAAACATCCTCCAGCATAGTTTTTATGCTTTCAGTTAATGAAATAGAATCGCTGAAGTATAAGGTTTAGCATTACAGGGAATATATTCGTCTTGAATATTAGTCTTGCAGATTTACATACCTGTTTCAATAGGTCCACTTCTATATCTCTAGTTAATTTATTTCTTGGAGCCCGATGTTTCTACCAGTTCCACTGAAATGTTCACTGGCAAACCAGGGCTCTGCATCTGTTAACAAATCAGCTACAGTCAGGTGGCTTGTTTTAATCGGCAGTGGTGTGATTCAGGTCCTCATCAGCGATGCGCTTTTGTAAACAATAAAAAATCACTTGGTTGTGTCTCTGCTGAAATATTCTGTAAGTTTTGTGAAAGAACACTATTTTGCCAAAGTGTAAAACAGGGTTGATCATCAACGAGGAGACCTAGAAGTTCTGCACAAATGGAAAAGTCAGTTTAGAAGCAGAACAGGTATTTTCTTCTAGGCATGTTTCACAACATACAGGCTGTTTGAATGGCTTTTAAATACTTTAAATGCTGTGTCTGTTTCCACATTATAGGATGACCTTCCATCTCCTTCCAGAACCACACTTAAAGGAGACCAAATGAAAGCTTTGCAGTGAAGTTTTTAGTTTGAAGTCCATATATAGATTTAGTAAACCATAATTTCAGAAAGTCTTAAATTACCAAAGTCTGAAGTCTAAACTTGTGGTAACTAGCAAGTTACTTAGTATCTGTCCCTAACAAACTTTCTGTAGTGGATCAGAACTTTAAAAAGCAATATAGTGCAGTATAGCTGCTTTGTGCAAAGAGATTCAGGAGCTGGAGCCTGAGCTTTGGTGTAGGTGCCCCAGTATCCCTGTACTGCACAGTTCAGCTGCTTGTGCCTGTCTGCAGCCAGCTTGCAGAGGAACGGCACTGTTGCATACATGCGCAGGGTGACACTGCTGTGCCCTGATTGGATTTTAAGCCTCTTATCAGTCCATGTGTACAGAATGCTGTGGTCCATAGCTGACAGTACTACTGCCTCTCTGTGCAACTTAGATGTTTGTCTTGAGGCTCTACCTTTTTTTCTTTCTTTTTTTTTTTTTCTTGGTGAGTTTTATACTTTTTATTGAGACTCTTTGTACTATACAGCCTTGGTATTTTACACAGGATATATAATAAATAATAAAATTTTAGAGATTTCCACTGCTAGTATATGAGTTGCCAAAGAATCATCATCTTGCTTCTCTTCCTGCTCCCTTTGTTTTCAGTCCAAAAGATGACTTCATTAAAATGGGCTCTTTCTGGAAGTGACCAGAACCAATGTGAAAGTTTGAATGCTGCTGTAGTTTTAATCAAGTAAACATAAAGTAAATGAAGGATACTTGGAGAATGGATGTGGCACTCTGTTCTCTTTATTCGAAAAAGGCACTGAAGATCAAGATGATGGGATGCTCTTGCTTATTAATGCTTAATTTGAGTTCAGCCGATTATCTGAAATTTGGGATGCTTAAGTTACAAAGAAAAAAAATGTAACCTAACACAATGCAACCAGAAGTACATTTCCTTGATAATAAATTAGTTGTCTGGATGAGGCACTTAGTCATTGAGCCTTACAGTTTTTTAATAATCACTTCTTTCCCAATTTGTAAAGCTGAATTTTAAAAATGGCTTTTTAAAAGTAGCTTTTCACTTCCTTGAAGTGGACCATGTAGCATGTTGTTCCATGTACAGAAAGTACAGAACCCACAGAGTTTCCTTTAAAAAATGTAAAATGGTTACTTCTGAGATAATTTGTCTCTGGAAAACCTGTTAAATGAACCTCAGCTTCCATCACGTCCTTTAAGACCAGACAAAAGCTTTAGTTTAATTTGAGATATTTGGGCATAACATTGTGTTCATGTTCTTCCTCTCAGTTTGTTTCTCTAAACTGATTTTTTTTTTTGCTTGTTTGTTTGTTTTGTTATAGTATCAATTAACTACTGAAGATAGTTAAAAGGGAACCAGAATACTTACCTCACAACGCTCCTTCATACAGTTACATATTAACATTTTTGGCCTCTGCTGTGTTACACACCCTTCTCTGCCCTGCTATTTCTTTCTAAGCTGAAGTAACCTGAATGGGTTTCTTGGGTTACTATGCAATCACTTGGCTGTGTTTTCCTCTGTGGCCATACATTGTACACAGGGTGTGGAGGGAAACAAGGAACCAATTCCCTTGTCTGAACTGGTACTTCTTGTATGTATGGCTTGGCTACTCAGCACCTCAACTCTTCTGCAGCCTGAGCCTTTCTCTGGAAATGAGGTGAGAGACTTTTCAGTAGCCAGAAAAGTAAGCCAGCATCAGTTGTTTATCCAGAAGAGGAAGGGATAGAGAGTGTTTGCACGCGCTTTTGTGACACAGGGCGCAAGCAAGCAAGAGTGCTGCTGCAAGGAGCCTTTGCTGAGGGCTCTGCAGTCTGCACACCCCCTGATACTCCTTTTGTGGTACTATATCAAGGGCTGTATGCTGCTTGTGGGATAAGTTTCAAAAGTCTCAGCAGTCTGTGCGGATGGGTAATTGCCGTGGCTTAATGTTCTGCAGTAGCAGTTGGAATGCAAAGAGTATTTCAAGTGACTTGCCTCCTTGCTCTGCCACCACCAGTGCTTGTGATCAGTCACCGTGATAAACTACCTTATGAAGAGCAACTTTGCAAGGTTAGTTTCAAATAATCTTACAGATACCAGTAGTTAATACCTCATCTTTGCTAATGGACAAGGAGAGGCAAGGAGGTAAAGCGTTCCAGCATAGGCTGGCAGCCTGCACAGTTTGCTTGCTCTTGTGTGCTGTCCCATAAACTTGCCCAGACTGTACTGGCTTTGCTTTCTTTCCTTCTGTTCTTGGGTATTTCATTTTGCATGCTGAATTTTTGCATAGAAAACTCTGTGCCAGCTCTGGAAAACCAGCAGTAAACCAGGATGAGGTTCTGCCTCGATGGAATTTCATCTCTCACCCAAGCTAATGTGTGGTCCTGCTATAAGGCTTCACTGCTACAGTTGCTGTATGGATTCAGTCCTGCTCTATGGACTTTTCAGTCCAGTATGAACCTGATTTGAATCCTTGCTCACTGTGCCACCCCAACCTTGTATTCTCCCTCCCTGTAACATTTATACAGCATTGGGGCAGAAGCCATCAAAATCCCCTAAACTGAAGCCAACTCTTCAATAAGATTGTGGCCAATGTATTGAAACCACTTGGTTTTTAATGGACAGGAAAGAGGCAGGCAACCAGTGGGTTGTGCCAGGAATCACATTATGCTTGCAGGCCAAATTTTGTAATGATCTTCTCATTAAAAAACTATTTGAGCTTTCCTTCAGAAATGTCTGCATTGGTAATGAGTAACTCAAGAGCTAACTTGCAGGCCAAATTTAATTTTGAGTCTAAGTGACTTAAAAGGTGCTTTTAATCAGTTTTGAATCAAGGATTTTTGTTGATTCAATAACTGATACTAAGTTTCACTATGAATATATAAAGGTTTTTTAGTAACTTTGTCGAAGCAAACAAGATTCTAATTCAGAAACAACTGCTAAAACATGTTAGCTTAAAAACTATCTGAAGCTTTTATCCAAAACATTATTTAGTTGATGTTTATTTCACTAATTCCTTATTTTGGTAACTACTGTAATACATTCCTATATTCTTCTGGAAAATCGTGATTCTTAATGATGAAGATATCCAGGTTGATACAGAGGAATTTAACTTCAAGCTGTCTTTAAGACAAAGAGATATCAGGTTGTACTGGATTGAGAAGAAATCTTAATGTATGGGGTTTTTGCGTTTGAAAGCAACTAAACTGAAGCAAATCCTTTGAGATTGTTTGGAACAGATGATTTCTCCCACTTAGAGGTTATGTTTGCTCAGAGTGGTAGAGGAAAACGTACTTCACAGACTGTCAGTTTCTGATCTTTGTAGCTACTGTTGGTTAAAATGAATTCAATAGACTGAAATAAAGAAAATAACCTTCTCGACAAGGTATGCTTTTGGGTTTTGCAAAGTCTTGATGTGATTCTTGTGAATGACTTGTGGCAAGTTAATAGCTCAGCCCATCTGGGGAATATGTAATAAGAGGTTACTGCCATCAAGCTTTTGGAGGTCTGTTAAATACCAGGTGGACAGAAAATCGTTTGCTCTCCTTTTCCATAAGAAATGAGAGCTGTCAAGCTCTTGAGAGCCACTTTCAAAGCCAAAAAAAGGGGCAGTTCTTCCTGAATTGAGTAGCAGAACTGTGCAGCTCTCTACTGCAGACTGTAGAAGATGCTCTGTAGTAATTATAAGGCTGGACTGGCCAGTTCAGCTGTTTTTTCTACTAGTTCATTTTCAGTTCAATTCAGTTTCTATTATTTTAAAAACTATGGAACAAACTTTTTTTTTTCCTTAGATTTATTTTAAAAAATATACTTAATATTACTTATTTCAGATTTGTTTATTTAAGGATTTGGATTAGTTTCAAGTTTAAACCTGCCCTGATTGAGATGAACAACTCTGGTTTGACTGCAGAGGTTAAGACCTGCAATGTGTTAAACTGTGACATGATAGGATATACTATCATGTATCTCTTATATCTGTTGTGGACTGGGGAAGGGCCACTGAGGATATAGTTGAATAACTCTGTCACAGCTGCACAGCTCTTTTGTGGTCAGGCTTGTCCTGCTGGGAGGACTGAAAATGAAAGTATGAAATAAACCACTATCTACAAGGACCCGGGTGCACCGAGTGCGTTTTGTATGTCGACTTACATAGATGCCCAAAGGCTACATCACTGTTCTGAAGGACTGGGATACAAGCTAACTCCAGTTCAGCTACCATTTCAGTGCAGCTTTCATTTGGACATCTCTAGAATCTACCCTGTGTCCCTGAGACCTCAGTTGGATGCTTTTCTGCTCCTTCCTGCCTTATGTCAGCACTTCTAGACATCTATTTCAAAATAATTTGTTATTAGAGCTCTGCTGTGTGACAGGAAGTGTTTATAGTATGATTATTCTGCAGAGAATTAAAAATGTGTGATTTTGTTGTTGTTTATTAGTATTTATTTGTGGTACTACTTCAAACCACTTCAGTTGGTGGTGGAATCTCAAACTGAAATATTTGGGAAAAGCTCATAGTTGGATTTATTTAAGCTTGCTCCTCAGATGAGATGCCAAAAGTATATGCGAATCTCCTTTTTTCTGTAAATAAAAGAGATTCGTAGAATCATAGAATTGTCAGGGGCTGGAAGGGACCTCAAGGATCACCTTAATTCCAACCCCTCTGCCCAAGAGAGGTTGCTCAGAGCCCCGTCCAGCCTGGCATTGAAAATTTTCAAGGATGGGACTTCCACCACCTCCCTGGGTAGCCTGTTCCAGCATCTCACCACCCTTATGGTGAAGAACTTCTTCCTAACATCCAATCTGAATCTACCCATTTCTAGTTTTGCTCTATTCCCCTTAGTCCTATCACTACCTAACAGTCTTTAAAAGTTCCTCTCCAGCTTTCCTGTAGGCCCCTTTCAGATACTGGAAGGCTGCAATAAGGTCTCTAGGTCTGTCCTCAGCCCATCTGGAGATGATTACATAGTCAGATACAACATGTTCAGAAAACCTTCACTGTAATTTTCACAGTTTGGGTTTTTTTTTTTTTTTTTTTCACAAAAATCCCATTCCATCCCACCCCACCATTCTTTCCCAAAATGCTGCTTCTATTTGCAGGCATTTGTGCTGTTCTGTAAAAGCTTCATGTCAGGCTCATCAAGTATTTTTCTGCCTTGATGGGTAAGAACAGAGCCATCTCAGCTGACCAGGGTACCCAGCACTTGAGGGCTGTCAGCTCGCTGAGACTTAAATCTCAGTTTGAGTTCTTCTAATATGAGAATGAGGAATGTACTGATTGCCCAGGTCTACTATATTACCCTGAGCAGGGAGAGGTAGGCTTTGAATTCTGGTTGACTACAGTGCATGTGAGTTGCTGAGGCTTTTTACTTTTAAATGAAGGAGTAGTTAAGAATATTTCAACATGAGAGGATTTCTTTGTTTCTTTACACTTTTTGTCCTTAAGTAATTGTTCTTACTTCTATGTACTTTAATTTGATGCCTTCAGTGATACACTCTTCTGAAAAGGAAGTGGCTGCCTTAAGTTCTTGAGAGTAATCAAATGGACCACAATGTTAAGTGGCCTGCTTCTATATTGACCACATGTAATGTAGGAACCAAGAAAAAAAACCCCATAAAACCTGGTTCAGAAAAATGAAATTAAAAAAAAAAAAAGGGGGGAGGGGGAAGCATTAAAAATGTTAATCATGGAATAGCTGATTTTAAATTAACTAATACTAATGTTGCATGACAGAAATAACACAAAAAGCATGACTTAAATGACAGAAGGTGAACCTTTTTATCTGAAAACTCAAAAGGAAATTGTAATATAAAAGTAGCTTGCTAGCCAACCTGCTGGGGTTTGCTTAATTTGCCTCCCAATCCTTCAACACAGGAAATACAACTGTGAAGTAACCACAGGGTAATAATAGACTGTGTGGACCTCACTTACATGTGATTTGTTTTAGCTGCAGAGGTGAAAAGCTTCTGCTTTTTTTGTATCTTTCTGCCTGTAGCCACTTCCAGTTTTTTTTGTTTTTTCTTTTCAGTCCCACTCGGTCTATCACTGGCACTTCTGACAGCCTGAGGCTTACAGGTTGGTTTGCAAAAGTTGCTAGTGTTGCTGTCTTTCCTGCAGTTCTGATACTTTCTCTTCTCTGTCTTTAGACACAGGTATAATATTTATAGACATATAAATATCCTTAGGCACTTAATATTTAAGACGATTAGATATGATGCCAATGTCGGGAGTTGGGGTGTTGCTAGGAAATGTACAATGACTACTAACAAAGTTAATTGTGGAAACCTTTATTCCGACGCTGACGGCAAACATGAGGACTAGTGATGATGAGATTCAGACTCTTCCTACTAGGCTTTAAGACTCTGCAAGGGAACCAGATGGAATTGCTGTCAGTTGCCTGTGTAAATCGGTTTGGGTTTAGTTTTGTTCGTAATCAAGATGGTAAAATTGGTAAGGCAGCTGACATTGAGCTCACTGGAGTGGCTGCAGTGTGATGCAGTCTGGAACACAGGCTCCCCCTTCTACATTTAATAGCCCTGTGTCCAAAATAGTGCTGAGTGGGTATAAGGAGGGAAAAAAAAAAATAAAAAAAAATCCGAGTACTACTGCTGTTGCTCGCTTAATCCTGTGGTTGGGTAGGGAGATGTGTTTTGGTTTGGAAGATAATTGGGCTGTGTGGTGTTCACAGAGTTGACCGCCCGATAAAACAAGCCCTGGCTTTACAGTAGTCAAGTATGTAGAATCTGTTTTCTATTTTCAGCACATTTACTGAAGTCCTGTAGCAACACAGGCTTGTACTCAGAATATATGTGCCTGTAGCATCTCATATATGTACATTTTCACATTCATTAATACAGAATTGAATAAAAAAATATTTCCAGTAATGGGCTTTTTAGTGCTTAGTCAGTAAAATGGAGGAGTTATGATTTAGACTTCCCTGTTCTGACTGGATACATTGAGAAATGGAAATAATGATGGGGCTGTGGCTCAAACATGGGAAAACGTCTTGGCTACTTCTTGGCCTCCAGAAAGTCACTTTTAACCTCTTAACTTCCACTTCGTTGCCTGCACAGTATGACTGATGGTGCAAAGGAACTGCACTGGGGTTTTGTAAGCAGGTAAGTCTTTTGAAAATCCGTGGTACATCAAAGCATCATGCACTGCAGTTCTCTAGTGAACAGACTGCCTCCTTCTGCAGTAACTTTGTCTCATAGAGCTTTTTACTTAAGGCTCCAAATATATACCTTCTCATGTCCCTGGCCTGTGCCCCCATCCCCCTAGAAAATAAGATGTTGGGTATGGTGATTGAAGCAAGGACCAGTAATTGATTTTTTTAATGCTTTCTTTCTTCCCCCTCCCTTCCACCCTTCCTAGGATGTCGGGGCTTTAATTCAGGATGAACGAATGCTACTATGATAAGCGCATGGACTTCTTTTACAACAAGACAAACACTGACACAGTAGATGAATGGACAGGACCAAAGCTTATTGTTGTTCTGTGTTTTGGGACGTTTTTCTGTCTCTTCATTTTCATATCAAATTCATTGGTCATAGCAGCTGTGGTCAAGAACAGGAGGTTTCATTTTCCCTTTTACTATCTCCTGGCCAATTTAGCTGCTGCAGACTTTTTCGCTGGAATTGCCTATGTCTTCTTGATGTTCAACACTGGCCCCGTGTCTAAGACATTAACTGTTAACCGCTGGTTTTTGCGTCAGGGTCTTCTGGACACCAGTCTGACAGCTTCCCTGGTGAATCTTCTGGTCATAGCCGTTGAGCGGCACATGTCGATAATGCGGATGAAGATCCACAGTAACCTCACGAAGAAGAGAGTCACTTTTTTAATTATATCCATTTGGGCCATTGCTATTTTCATGGGCGCTGTTCCTACCCTGGGTTGGAACTGCCTCTGTGACATTACTGCCTGCTCATCCCTGGCACCTATTTACAGCAGAAGTTACCTGGTGTTCTGGAGCATCTTAAACCTAGTTGTCTTTGTCATTATGGTGGTGGTTTACATAAGGATCTACATGTACGTCCAGAGGAAAACTAATGTCTTGTCATCTCACACTAGTGGATCCATTAGTCGTAGAAGAACCCCTATGAAGCTTATGAAGACTGTCATGACTGTCTTAGGTAAGAGATTACAAACCAGGGTGTGCAAGGCTGACAGAGCCCATCAGTGGGTTTGTGTGGGTTTGGGGTTTGTTTGCTTAAGCAAAATTTTAAAAGCCAGCATCCCCTAAAACAAAAAAATCCTCATCAGAATGCTAGGTTGTGGAATCATTTGGTCTTCTGTCTGCTTCAGATAATGAAGTAAGTGTTGCATCAAACAGAGATGCAGAAGACCAGTCAGTAGGTGGGCAGTTAGATGCAGTTAGTTGCAGGGTGGGGGAAGGCAATACAAAATAGCGTTGGAGGAAGGTTTGTGAAGATTCTTCAATATCTTCACAAGACTGTGAATCCCGTGCCTGGATGAGGGGAGGGATACTTTTCTTTGCGCTTCTTCCTCTTGGCTGTTTTTTAAACACAACAACTTCTTCCCCCTGGACATGTGCATTTCCTGGGAAAGAGAGCATTCCTGGCTGGTCTTTGACAGAGAATTGCTTTGCAAGGGGAGAATTGACTTTCATTCTCTGAAGACATCATAGCGCAAAATGTTTTCAGATGATGATTACAATATGACCTTGGATGATGAGATTTGCCCTGGATTTTTCCCCGCAGACACTGTTGATACTTGAGCAGCTCAGGTCACTTCATCAGCTAGAAGTGTTGTAGCTGCTTGTTAAATAGGATATGCGCAAAGCAAGTGATTGCTTGTTGGAACAAAATATTAACTGTAGCAGTCCATTTTCCTTCAGAAGACTCGAATGTTAGTGGGATGCTTTGTGGAAACCAGGCATCACACAAGCATGGCTCACGCAGCTTGCTGCAGGTGGAACTGCAAGGACAGTAGGACACTTGTGAAGCTGGGATCAGGTGTTGGTGCAGCCTAAAACCACAAATATGGCTTACCACTCCGATGACTGTTATGATACTGTATGAGCCAGCACAGGAAAACTAGTGTCCATGTATACTTTGGGCATAGTTGTATTGTGCTGGTGCATTGTTGTACTAGAGAGCTCTGGGAGAAAAGTGTCACTTTGCAAGGATTTGCCATGGTAGGAAGTCCAGGGTGAGGACACTTTCTTCCCCTTGTGGCCTATGGATATTGTCTACAATAATAGTGCTATAGTACACAATATCTTCATCTACCAAATGTCTTAAAATGCTTTGGACTCTTAAGATCAGTTAGTTTCTTATTTATACTTACATACTAAAAGCAGGTTACATTCTGTGATGGTTTGGGAGTTCCCTGCACCGCCCCCCCCCAACTTTGTAAAATCATCCAGATTAGACTCAGCCACATGGAAGTTAAGGAATTAAGCTGTATTCACAACTTAGCACAATATACAAGCAGATACATACACAATATACAGGAATATTTACAGAAATATACGTTAAAGGTAATACAGAAACACAATAGCCCTCCCAGAAATCAGAGTTCCCAGGAGGGGCTCTCAACCACCCTTCCCACCCCTCTGCCTTACCCCAGGGTTTGCCTTACATGCAAGGTGAGTTTGGAGGATCGGCCAGGGGGGATTAGAAGCGGAGTGGTTAGTCAGGTTACACAGCAGAGAGGCCAGAAGCTCCCAGAGAAAGAGATGAGACTCTCTGTGTCTGTGTGTCTTATCTGTGTTTGTGTCCTCATTCTTATCAATTCAGCAAGTCTAGGAGTGAAGTAGATATCACCATTGTTTTCTTTTCACAACGTATAAGTTTTTATTAAAATATTCCAATTAGCCTCAAACCAGCCCACATTTACATCTGTGTGCCTTCTGAAGTTATGTTGTCCACTGCAAGAGCCTTTCCTTTTAAAATCCTACTCTAGTTATTCTCATTTTCCCACTTTGGTTTTATGGTACTTAGAGACAATGTGGTGGCTGTTCCTGTACCCCAGCTCAGCTTGCAGGGGAAAGATTTCATCTTTTACCCTGCCTGAAGCTCTCAAGCAGTGAAACTTAAACTGTTCACCTAGAAGGAGAAAATCCTTGCAGAAAAATTCCCAGTTACCCCAAATGTGACCCTAACCTAACATATAAATAAGCATTGTGTGGACTGTAGTTAGCTACTGCATTTGAAAGGGACAGAAAAGCATTTTTAGAAATAATTTCTTTAAAGATTCCTGTGCAAGTTACAATTACAGGCTGTTTTCTGGGAAACTCTGTGTCAATAAATCAACATGCAGAGCCTTGTCAAACTTACACATCTATTTATATAGTTAATATTACTGTCAGACTAATGCTGTGCCACCCATGCCTGTTTGCGTGTCAGCAGAGGTGATCTGCATCTTGGGGAGGACATCAGACTGGCTGATGTGGGAGTTAGAAGAACAGTGACAGTGGCTGCTGTTTGCAGATTCCTCACGGTCCTTTAGCCTGTGGCAGGTGTTCAGTGCTCACCTCAGCCATGCTGCCACGTGGAAGTAAACCCCACTTTAAACTTGGGTTGTGTTGTGTTGTGTTTTGTTTTTGTTTTAATTTTACTAGGGAGGAGGGACCTTAGGAATATGGCTCCATTTAAAGATTGGCATTCTGTTGCAGTATATGGCTTTCAGCTGCTAGATTAAACTATAACTTGGATAAAGCATCTAATGATATTGTGTGCTGGGCCAAGCAAATTTAACTTAAAAAGCTTGAATGCTAATTTAGAGATCATAGAATGGTAAGGTTGGAAGGGACCTCAAAGATCACTTAGTTCCAACCCCCTGCCATAGGCAGGGACACCTCCCGCTAGCACAGGTCACTCAAGGCCTTGTCCAACCTGGCCTTGAACGCCTCCAGGGAGGGAGCAGCCACAACCTCCCTGGGCAACCTGTTCCAGTGCCTCACCACCCTCACTGGAAAGAACTTCCTCCTGATATCTAGTATAAATCTCCCCTCTGCCAGTTTAAACACATTGCTCCTTGTCCTGTCATTGCAAGACCTTGTAAATAATCCCTCCCCAGCCTTCCTGTAGGCCCCCTTCAGATACTGGAAGGCTACTATCAGGTTTCCTCGAAGCCTTCTCTTCTCCAGACTGAAGAGCCCCAACTTTCTCTCATAACCTGTCCTCATAGCGGAGCTGCTGCTGATCATGATTTTATGTATTTACTTTGCCAGTCAGAAGCAAACCCAAAACAGAACCTGCTGCCAAAGAAGTCAAATTAGTGCATGTGTTGTAGGGTGCAAAATCTACCCCAAACTCCTGCATCAGAGAAAGTCTATCTTAGCATCTTCCTTGATATTATCTCTCTGAATTTTGACTGAGAAGCTTTCTATAAATCATTATTTCTAAGGATGAGATTTTTTTCTTTTTAAGTGTTTGAAATGCACATTCCTGCCCAAGTTATTTAAGCATACAGTGCAAAACATTTTAGAAACTGAACAACCATGTTTCTGGGTTTTCCTATTACCAAAGGAGTTACGAAGTGTACCAAACAGACATCTCTAAAACTATACTTGCATCCATTGATGCAATAACCTATAACTGCACACAGCCTATGGATTTTGCCTTAGGCAGATATTTTTAATTCTTGTTCCAAAACGTTTGAGGGTGCTTTAGAGTATGTGTCTAATCCAACTGCAATTAAAAGTGATTCCAAGATGCTCTGTGGCTGGATGAAAGATGACAAAAAGCAGGGTTCTAGTTAGTGCTTTATTGATTTTATGGGTGTTTCAGGATGAACTCCTCCTGCCCTGCTGCTCTGTGGAAGGAAGCTGCATGTACCTGGCTGCTGCTGGCATGCTGCTCCTCCTGTCTGCTTCCATCTCAGGGGAGGAAGAGCCTGTGGCTAGCTGTCCTTCCTGTAAAACATCACTGTCCTCTCTGGACAGAGTTCTCCAGTCTCCTACAGTTAAGAACTGGTGCAATCTGATGTTGCTTGACTTCATGGGTTCATGGTGATGGCAGCTGCAGGTGTGTGGTGGGTTTTGTTTGTTTGTTTTTCTGTGTTTGGTTTTGTTTTGTGTTTTTACACCACCCTTTGTGCTTGGATGGCACCTTCCAAAGGCTGGAACTCAGGTCTGTCACAAAACTCTTTCTAACCTAACCCTTAAATGATCTGTCACAGGATAGGAGCAGTTGAAATGGCTCTCTCTTTGGCAGGCTAAACCACAGGTTATCTAGTCAAAACTGGAAGACAGGAAACCTGGCAAAGGCGGGTAAAATCCTCTAAGACTAACCGTGGCATAGTCCTAAGCCTGACAGTAGTTTTGAAGAAGGATGACTGCAGGTGTGTGGCTACATGATTTTCAAATTGTGTGTTTGAGTTTTCTGCTGAAATAGCAATTTTGGGGTGGATGATTTTCAGTTTTAGTGAATTTATAGTTTAAATGCTAACTTGCTGTTTTAAGGCTGGTGCATATGTGGCAAAGGCAACTGGAAGCTACTGCACTTTTTTTCCCCTCAGTGTTGGCATGCTCAGGGACACTTGATGTGGAGAGTTTTATAACGTGATGCTGCCAAAGCATCAGTACTTCTTCCCAGGTATACAAGATTTCATTTTCAAGCGGGGATGGTGTAATATACAAGAAAATCCATGTTCAAATCTAGTTGAAAGACCTTAAACCGACCTCAGAGCATCACAATACCTCTTCTCTTATAATGTGGTGGGAAGCGTCAGAGCTGTTGTTCTGATTCATGTTGCAACCAGACTATATTTCCTATTACTTTTGTGAATTTTATAGAGTCCCAGAAATTAAATTATTTTTGGAGTGTGGCACTTTGTCAGAGTAAGGAGCTTCAACAGGATCAAAGTCTGCAAATGAGAATTGCCAGAGGACTAAGACAAAGATACCTACTTATGTTTAACCATGGTTCCCTCGGAAAGCTCTGTGGTAAAAATAGCAACATCTGAGCAAGGCTGCAAGTCTGAGCCATGTCTCACTTTCATCACCACGGTGCTAAGAGCAGGGTGTGAATCTCTTCTCTCATGTGCCTGCACAGTGAAATGTATTTTTGATGGAGTCAAAGCAACAGCCCCGTGAAAGCATTCTGCAGTAGCTCTGATGCTGTCACTACATCCCCCATGTACTTGGCTTCAGTCGTGGGGTGGGGAAATGTGCAGAGAGATGTGTGCAGATGTTTCTCATCTTCCCTTTTGGCACTGAAACCTCTTAGGGTTTTGCCTGTCTAGGTAGACAGGGATATATTCTGGGAGTTCACAGGCTACAAGCTTGTGGTTTTGTTTGAAGGAGAGATTTCTGTCTTTTGTTAAGTGTGGCTTTAGGGTCTGTTTCCTCTGCTGATGATTTTCATGAAAGCGGCATTGCATGCTTTGCGGTACACGTGGTGAAAATGCTTCTTGTGCTTATTCTAAGCAGGGTTCGTCACAATCTTAATTTCTCTATGGAGCCAGTGTGCTGGCAACTTTGCCAGTGACCTTTGGTGGCTAGGGAAAGCTCTCTGTCCAAGTACTTACCAAGACACAGTAGCGTTGTCTGGGTGGTCTGGTTCCAGTGCCTGTTAACACAGATGGGATTTGCTGGTGAACCCTAGGGCGATAAATCAGCCCAAGGCTTTCTTCCTTGCAAACCGAGAGAATTGGTGTCACAACTGCTTACTCAGCATGTTGGAGCCAAACCAGTGCATAGTATAGGGACTGACCAGAGAAAACAAGTGTTGTGGTAGCAGCTGGCAGTGTCCCAGTGACAGGGGGCAATAGAGGAATAACTTTATATAACAGCATGGCCTACCCATCAGATGGGAAGAAGTGTCCAGTGCTGCTGAAACCAGCCCATGTGGACACACTAGAGCTCCTGGCTCTGGCTGCCTGGGTCCTGGTGTGAGGCAGGCTGCTCTCCCACTGTTTGCTGGCATAGCTCAGATATGGGAAAACAAGAGGCTTAAAAAAAAAAAAGAGCTGGAATTGCTTGCCTTACCAAAACTGTTGAAGAGATATTAGTACCCCCAGGAGATCATTTTAGCACATCAATGCTATCATCTTTATTTGTTCAATTTTTAATTTTATTATTTTTCTAAGCCAAACAAACAGGAAGCTTCTGTTATAAATGTTTGGAATTTCCTCAGTATGCTGTGACTGTTGTGCAGAGTTGTAATTTTCTATTTCTGTATGTCAGACAGCAATTGTGGCTTGTGCTAAGGTAGTATTATCATGCATATGGCTACTTCTTCCTTGAGCTCAAGGAGAGGGATGAGAGGCTGCAGTGCTGGGGGGAGGCAGACTGGGCGCTTCAAAGCCCCTTCCGCGCTTGCAGCTCAGGTCTGCTTTCAGTCATGACGTTCCCCCTGCCCACACCCCTGCCTTTATGGTGAGGATGTGCAATAATGTAGAAATATGCAAATGCAATATTGAACTTCCTTCTAAGCTGTGATTCCTATGCTTTTTGCTTTCTTCACGTTGTCTTCACTCTAATAACTCTTCTCTCTTTTTTTTTTAAATTTTATTATTATTATTTTATTTTTTCCCAGTTGAGTGACTGGTGGGAGAGTAATGTATTGCCCTACTCTGCCTCTTTCAGCTTTTATGGTCACCTTATGTCTTACTGCTACCTTGCTGTGATCATTTCTCCTTCCCAGATGAAATGCAAGAACCCTGCTGTTCACGGTTTTCTTGTGTGGTTTCTTACTATTTTTTGGAGAAATGCCTCTCTTGCAGTTTTCTTGCTCCCCTATTACTGCTTCCATATTTCCTCATCCTTTTTGTCTCTTTTCATTCTGTTCTTTGCTTCAGTTTGGTTTTTTCTTTTTTTTTTTTTTTTTCNTTTTTTTTCCTTGACTGCTACATTTTTGCTTCGTTTTCACTAACCTACCTGTTTGTTTCTTTCTCTCTTTTTCCACTTGTTTTCCTGGATCTGAATTGTTGGGTCTGAGGGAGCAGTGGCAGAAGTGGGCTGCTGCTCTGTCTGGGGAACCGGTAACGCTAGTGTGTCACAGACAGCAGTATGCATCCTACAGAAGCTGCGGGGTTTCCAGCCAGGACACGTTTAAATGATGTGACTCTTGGTTTATAATTTTGGCAGTATGCCCATAGCATTGCAGTCAGCTGCAGTGTGGTGGAAGATAGATCTTTCTGCCACTACTGTGACAGTGGTGGAAGCAGGTCACCTAGTATCTTCTCTGACTTAGGAGAGTTGGGCGAGAATTGTGTGTTCAGAGTGCTAGCTCCCTGCTTGTTAGTGCCCCAGAACTCTTCTTTATTTGTCGGTGTTGACAAATCACTGTTGTGATGACCTTTTCCCACATGTGTTTGAGGTAATGCTGTGACCATCTGGTTTCTTACTCACCAAGAGCTGTCCTGTCTCATGCTCAGCGATTAACAGAGAAACTGTGGTAGATTGTGGCTTTTGTGCGGTTGTTATTTTTTTTTTCTTTTATCTCTAGGTGCTTTTGTTGTCTGCTGGACCCCTGGCCTGGTTGTCTTACTGCTTGATGGTCTGAACTGCACCAGCTGTGGGATTCAGGATGTTAAAAGGTGGTTTCTTCTCCTGGCCCTGCTGAACTCTGTCATGAATCCAATAATTTATTCTTACAAAGATGATGAAATGTGGGGTACCATGAAAAGGATGATTTGCTGCTTTTCTGAGGATAAGAGCCAGGAGAGACGCTCCTCACGGATCCCCTCAACAGTTCTCTGCAGGAGCACAGATACCTCGGGGCACTACATAGAAGATGGCATTATTCAAGGGACAATTTGTGGAAAAGGAGATCTTAGTGACAAAGGAAACTCCTGAGCTATTCACGGGACTGACTTGGCTGGAAAAGGAGGAGAGGGGGAAGGGAGAGGTTTTGTAAGAGAAGATTGACTGGCAAAGCTAGTAAACAATATATCCACTTCGTTCCAGAGCCTAAACTCCAGTGTTAACAAAAGTTCTTATAAATAATTGCCTGGTGGAAAAACACTTTGTAATGAAGAAAACTTTCTGTGCTGCTGTCTTTCTCATGTTTTTCTTTTAAGTACATGAAATCGATTTTTTTAATTTGTTTTTTTTTTTTGTTTGTTTGGTTTCATACGAGTGGAATAAATGCATCTCAGAGACTTGTTGTGCAAAATGTAGACAATGTGGTAAGACTCTTCTTAAGCTCCTACAGAGGGAATAAACCTGCTTTACTGTGCAGGCTTGGGATTTGTTGAGTATTTATGCTTTGAACAGTTTCTATACATCTTGAAGAGGACTGTAGGCTTGGCTGAACAGAATTGTAATTTGTTTTCTCAGTTTTCAAACTTCGTGAAAGAGTTCATACTTTACCTCTTCCTCCCCCTTAACTTGCTTCAGAATAGGTTAGTTTGATGGTTGATTACAGCAATGTCAGAAACCTGGCTGTGATGGGAAGCCCAGAACAGATACTAGTGTGTATGTCTGACAACAGATTGTCAGGATCTGAGAGTATTAAAAGCACAAAAGCCATTACTACTTCCATAGTGGTATGAATGCTGCAAGGTGATGCATTGCACTCTCTGCTGCTGTTGTATAACCAGACATTGAGCATGGATTAACAGAAGAGCGGTGTGGCTGTGTTCATTAGGCTGATTTCTTACTTCCCTAGGGAACATCAAAGGTGTGCTCACCTCTCTTTAACTGATATGGTATTGAGAGACATTAAATCCAAAACTCAGTTTTAAGAGGATGATTTTTTGGGAAAGTTTAAATATGCATATATGCAGGCTCAATCAAGCTATTTAAAGCAGAAATTAATTTACAGGCAAGAAACCAGAAACCAAGCTAGACTCCTAAAAGAGGTACAACATGCATTGATTTGCCTGCTTGTCTGGACCACATTTAACCTCTGATTTGCAATCATATCTTACTGGAAGGTACTTGAGGAAGAGGCCGTGAAACAGCAATGAAGGACTTTCAGAATTATGACTAATCAAATCTAGTGTCAATGCAGCCACAGCTCAAAAAGCTGTGGACTTTTGACTTGTGGCGTGTGCTCTAATAAGAGATGCAGCAATTAAAACTCTAAAGTTTTAAAATTTAATCTTTTAAAAGTTCCAATTAGAAGTTGGAATGTGGATTAGCCAGTACTCTAGAAATTTGATTCCTGCTGTTGGTTTCAACAGCAAGGAGTTTCCTGCTACTCAGTTTCAAGAGCAGTTACCTGTCTTGTGTTCTAGAGGAGTTTTGATCCTGAGTATTAAAGCAATTGACCACAACCAGAGTCGTTTTGGAAATGACCACTTGGAATTGTCAGAATAATGTCAAAAGCATACTGTATAAGGCTGAAAGCCAAAAGATTAGCTGTGGTGTGGGCAAGTTCTTTCTTTGGAGCAACTTGCATGTGTGTGTCTGGACTGTGCTGGTCAAAGGAAAACCAGCACTTGGCTCAGTGGCCAGGTTGCAGTTTTGTAGAAGGCACTGGGAGATTTCATAGGCGGCCTGAAGTTATGAACACAGCAAGTCCTTGTTCAGAGAGTTCTCCCATAGCACAAGTTACCTTGTAGGGCTATGGCCTAATGTTTCAAGGTAAATGCTGTATTTATGAATAATGCTGGAAAGGTTTACATGTTTTGGGTTTTATTCTCTTTTTTGGCCATTAAAATGCAATGTTCTTGTGCTAATACTACTTTATTAGTTTGATGTTATGAAAAGTATGTAAAATGATGCTTTCTAGAGCCAGTGGCATTGCAAAAGGCATAGCATGCAATCGTTCCCTGTCCCTACAGCTACCTACAGTGCACAGTTTGTGTTAACTAGGCTGAAGCTCTGTATACAAAGCTGTCAGAAAATAAAATGCTACTTCAAGATATAATGCTTGTGTTGTTCAGTCGCCAATGGTACAGGAAACATTACCTAGCACCACAGTCAGCAGTAAATGGCTGCTGTTGCTATTACTTGTTTCCACAGAATCATCCAAGCTAAAACTGATTAAAGAGCAGATAAAAATGAAGATGGGGAAACTTTTGTTACCATAGGGAAACGGGGTGGGGTTTAATAAAATCGTCATGTTTACTAGCAATACTAGGCAGTGTAATGCTTGGCTGAATCAGGCCCTGAAGAAAGCTTGGATGAAGATGTGGAACATCTGCAGCGCTGGAGAAAACACTAGGTCCATCGGGCAGAACTTGGACTTTAGGCTACATGGTGATCACACATGGATTATTTTTGCAGGTAAGCAGGAAAAGGTGACTCTTGTGAAAGGTAAAAGACTGCATTATTTGGCAGTGCACCTCATTCAGTGAACTCCTGGAGTGGATTAAGATCTGAGATGTATTTACCAATTAAATAAGTGGGAGGATTTGAGGTCAGCAATCTTATTTTTTGTTGTCTCATTTAAAATAACAAAATCAAAAGCCTAACAAAGCCAAAACCCCAACAAAACAAGCCCCCAAACAAACAATCCAACCCTCAGAAGCCTGCACACTGGTGTTCTGTGAATGGTATTGTTTGTGGTGTCAAGCCTTCTGTTTTGGCATGATGCTTTCCTCAGAGCTGCTACCTCAATATCTGTCTAGTGCTATCAATTACAGTGTGACATGACTGGAACAGGAAACTGCTCTTGCATCAGACTGCTACAGCAGAGGCTGTAAAATGTTCCCTCTGTCAAACTGTCTAAACATCCAGTTACTCACTTAGCAGGGAATTTCTTTTTAACTCCATAAACATTTATCAGAATGATTTGTCTCAAGGAATACACTTAAGTACATGTTGTACTTGAGTTTAAAAAAACAAAAATTAGTGCAGTTGGTGAAGGTAAGTTCTATGGGATTTCGCTGTTGCCTTTTACACTAATATCCCAGAATTTAAAAAAAAAAAATCTGTCTATTGACTCTGAATGTGCTTGCTTCTGTTAGTGCATGGTAGTGTACTGATGTCTGAGATAAAATTCATTCTTTTGGGGAATGCTTTAGGTTGAACACCCACAGAAACCCAAGGATGTTAATTAACTCTTAGGAGACAAAGGATGACATTAAGTTGGATAATTAAAAGGATATGTTAGGTAACGAAAGGTTTTCACATGTTCCTGGTAGTGCTGGAAGCCTCTGTGTCTGAGCTCACCTGAGAGCTTCTGTATTGCAGTAAGTAGCCAGCAGATACTTCTAATACAATTTTCACAGTATTATGTCTTGAAAACCTTTTTCTTTTCTCCTCTCCAGCTGCTTGTCTCAGACCAGAATTGCTTTTCCAGTCTGTCAGTGGGTGCAGGAAGAAATGTTCCACTGCTTTTCTTGATTTGTTCTCTGTGGAGAGCTCTCCTGTAAAGCTTGTGTGGTCATGATCAGGAGAGATGTGTTATTAAAAGCTGGGAGCAATGGGATTTTATTTTACCTGCTAGATCTTTTGAAGCTTTCTGGATAAGCGACTGGAGTGATCATTGTTTAATAACTGTGAGAATGAGAGAGAAGTTTCTCTAGTATCTGTGCTGCCAGTTTGACCTAGGTGGTTTGGGTGATGAGTCCCTCTGGGAAAGTATCCAAGTGAATTCTGTATGAAGATTGCTAAATTACTGATTATTGGAAGATGATAGAGGAGCACTCAAATTTGTTATTTTTCTTATTCTTTCTCTAAAGTTGTAACTGCAGATGCAGTGCAGGCTCAGCCTGTGGTATGGCCCAAAGCAACTGCTGCTTGCAAAAGTAGAACCAAAATGTGAAAAATATATGGAAATGTGAAAAAGAAAAAGGTAGAGAGATTGTTGTTATTTGTCCTAGCCTGTAATTCTAATAATGTTTTAAATAATTTGAAAGAAACTATTTCACTTTTCCCTTTGGACCCACTCTCTTCTTACGGGGGTGCAGCCATTTGTGAGACCATATAGTAAACTGCAGTGGGTCTGAAAGATAACCCTGAATGATCCATGTTGTTAGTAACTATCTATTTTCTAACTATTTTCTGCTTGTCATGAGCTAGCAGCTGCATTATTTCTTTAATTTGTTATGTAGAGTCACACAGATGATTTGTTTTCTAGAAATATGTGTAAAGTACAGTCCTCCTTGGATGCTACCCTTTGCAGTGAGCAGACATCAGACATGCTTCTA
>VWZE01011784.1:67566-94151 GCA_013396675.1 Eubucco bourcierii
GTCTTAACCTGTTAACTGGTGAGTTTTCTGAACAGCAGAACTGAAAAAAATCTGATTTTTTTTTTTTTTTGATTGACCTCTTCTCAAAACTGGGGGAAAGCTGCCATGTGCATTCAGCTCCTTTCTGGTGCAAGGGGATGCAGGCAGGACAGTGATGTCCTGAACAGTTTTCCCTGGCAAAACTCCATCCCATGTTTCTGCCTCCAGGAGCATTGCTGATTCACAGAAACGAAACCAAGCCCAAGGATGGGGGAATTTCTGAACACGATGAGAATTCTGCCTGGAGGCTTTCTGGCAAATGTTTGTGTCCCGTTCCCCAGTGGTGGCTGAGGTTGTAACATGATCCCTCCTTCTGTGAAGGCAGAAGACAAGTCTCCTCTACTAGCTGCTTATTTTCTCAAAACCTGTAGATGAGGCTGGGTGGTGAATGGCTGGAGAGCAGCCCTAAGGAAAAGGACCTGGGGGTCTGGGTTGATGAAAAGCTCAACATGAACCTGCAGAGTGTGCATGCAACCCAGACAACAACCGAGTCCTGGGCTGCAGCAAGGGCAGCGTGGCCAGCAGGGCAAGGGAGGGGATTCTGCCCCTTTGCTCTTGTCAGACCCCATCTGTGTGAAGTTCTGGAGCCCTCAGCACAGGAAGGACATGGAAGTGTTGGAGCGGGTCCAGAGGTAGGCCCAAAGATGATCAGAGGGCTGGAGCAGCTCTCCTATGAGGACAGGCTAAGAGACTTGGGGCTCTGCAACCTGGAGAAGAGAAGGCTTTGAGGAGGCCTTATAGTAGCCTTCCAGTGTCTGAAGGGGGCCTACAGGAAGGCTGGGGAGGGACTATTTACAAGGTCTTGCAATTACAGGACAATGAGCAATGTGTTTAAACTGGCAGAGGGAAGATTTAGACTAGATGTTAGGAGGAAGTTCTTTCCAGTGAGGGTGGTGAGGCACTGGAACAGGTTGCCCAGGGAGGTTGTGGCTTCTCCCTCCCTGGAGGTGTTCAAGACCAGATTGGACGAGGCCTTGAGTGACCTGTAATAGTGGGAGGTGTCCCTGCCTATGGCAGGAGGTTGGAACTAGCTGATCTTTGAGGTCCCTTCCAACCTTACCATTCTATGATTCTATACCTTACCTTAAAATTCCTTTCAGACAAGTTTTTTGAATGGGAGTGATGTTTTCAGAAAATGAGGGACTGGTCAGGCAAAAGCAATACAGCTGCACATGCCTCATTCCATTCAGAAGTCAGAATAAATCTGTTTTCTAGTTCAAGCTATGTAACTCATCAATGCAACTTCACGCTTGCCTGTGCATAGGTAAAGAGTGTCTGGGAGAGGATGAAGGCAAACCCCAAAGTATCTTCACAGCAAATCCCCAGCACCCAGAGATTTTGTCACTGCTGGACCTCTACTCACCTCAACTGGTCAGTGCCAAGAAAATATCAGCATCTGGACATATTTATCTCATTTTATAGCCAGTAAAAATTATTAAGGAATTATTGATGTGAAGTGGCTTTGACTCTTTCTCTTTACAGGACTGTGAATGTCTTCTAGTTCTTTGCAATGTAACACGATAACTTGCAGTGAGCTGTGAGTCCATCTGTAAATACATGTTATAAATGAATGAAAATCAGGCTCCTGTGCTGGCTCAGTTTGTGTGTGGTCTGTTTGCTTCATGAAGGCTCCGTTTCAGAGGTTTTGCAAAGCAGCTTGAAGATTTGCTTCTGTGTCTGAATCCAGAGACAAATGTCCCTGTCCAGTGGGAGTGGTTCAAATCAGCCAGATACCACAGACTGATCAATGTGAGGGAACATTAGGGGATGCAGAGTCAGGAGACATTCCCAGTGCAGGGGGCTACTTCTCTTAGTAACTAAATATCATGGAATTGACCCTTCATTGGGCTGTTCTGCTAACAGCTATGGCTGTAAGTAAACCCTTTTTGTCTGAACAGGAACAGTGCTCTAAGTGGTGACTGCCTCAGCTGCTACATTTAAGGGGAGCAGGACCAGAATACTGGCATTCAGCACCCCAACATGTGAGCAGGAAGCATTCAGAACTAGTAAGAGGTGCCATCTCAATCTCATGCACTTTAAGCCAAAATGACTTTCTGAGAGTTGCCAGATGTTAGTTGCTTATAATTCACTTAATGTCTCCTGGTCTTGCCCTCTGTCCCTTGTCACCTTTTGTAGTAGTAGCACAAGCTTCAGAGTTGAAGTACAAAATGCTTTCAGCAAGTAAAGACAAACACTGATTAGAAGAGGTGCCAGGGATGAGCTAACACTTGGATTTGGTAGGAGCAGCTCATCCTCCCCTGCAGCAGTCACACCGAATATTTTGACTTGCTACAATAATTTCCTGTGGGCTGGTATCTAGTTATTTGTTACAAATGGTAGCAACAGGCTCCATCAGGAGCTGCCCTGGAGGGTTGTTGATTCATTTAGTCCCACAATGAAGATTGAGTGAGCCATTATTTTAAAAAGCAAGCTGGATCCAGCACGTATTTGTATCAACACGCCAAAGATGACACAACCGCTGCCTCCCCCAGCCTGGCAAAGTGAGATTTTGCTAATGTTTTGTTTGGTCTCCATATCTGGCTGGGAGAGAGTAAACTAAAAGCATTCCCTTTGAGAGGATGGCTCACCCGGTATCTGTGCACCTCTCTTCTGCAGAGATTGAAGTGGGAGATATCATTGCAAGGATAAGGACCTTGGGCTTCCCTAGATGCTGCAGTGAATAGGATTGCTTGCCCACCAAATGCAGCTTGAGCTCCCTACCATTCCTGCCACACTTTGGAAGTAATGAGGAGAGCTGGTGAGTGACCTTGCTGATGGAGTTTTGGTGGTCCTGGTCAGTCAGTGTGCAGCAGATGATGCTCACTTGCTTTTGAGGTCTTCACAGACTCTGCGCCTCTGCTCTCCCTGGAGAGCTCACAGGCACTAATGCATCTTTCCAGTTATGAGGTTTAAATTTCTAGCTGGTTATGTTTTAAAGAATGTTTTTGACATTGTCGAAGTTGAAGTAGTTGGAGCTTTCTTCAGTCCAGGAGAGAAGCTGACTCAGCAATACTTTGCACAGTCTTATTTAAAGACCATGACTGCTAATTCTGAAATGTTGCTTGTGAATGCTATATTATTACATTACCTGCTTTTCCATCTGTTAAATTCCATGGTTCCAGCAGCAAAAAATACCACCATCTGATAGTAACAGCTGTCAAAGATCTTATTTAGACTTCTCCAAAATGTAGTAAAACCTGATACCATTAAAGATAAACCAAGTTTTGTTACAATAAACCTTTCTTTAAATGTGATTCTAGTAATGTTACTGTTTATAGCACCTCTGGATTTTTTTTTTCTGCTGCATAAGAGAGAAACTGCACACATCTAGAATGTAAAGTACTATTATTTGCTTATTCCTGGTTTAAATGGCATTATGTTATCGTTTAGAACCCATGTACAAATGCATAACCTTCTTAGTAAATCTGGCCACAGCATTCTACATGGCTGTTCCCCAAACCTGGGAAACAGCACCTATGATCAGGCTGCTTCATACAGGATAAAAATGTATCATTTGGGCCAAACCCATTTCCCACCTTCTGTGTAACCCAATGGCTTTGCAACAACCTAGAAGTCAAGTTATAAGCATAGGTCATGAAGCAGGAGATGCCCTGAACACAAGTAATACTGTGTATTACTTAGAAGCAGAGAATTACAGCTCCATATTAAGTAGTGCACTTAAACATGAGTGTTAATTGGGACAATGAATTATATGAAGTGTTGTTTTAATTAATTGAATAGTTTTGAAGACTTCCTGAAGTCAGGTTTCTCATTAGCAAGCATTGCCTAATGGACTGTGTTTCCCTAGGGACCCTCACAGTCTTGGTCAGGCACAAGGAAAACAACCAAAGAGGTTCTGAAATGCTGTGGCTCCGTGGTGCTGCACACAAGCTGTGTGTCTACGGAAGGCTCACCAACCAGTCTCTGCTCCTGGCTGCTGTTTCCATGGGCTTAGGATCTGTTGGTTCTTCAGTCCACCTGGAAAGTCACTGAAGAACAGAGTTCTGAGCACAACCCGGCAGGGACATGGGTGGTGCTGTGATAGCCATCAGCTGCTCTCAGGGTTGGGTCTGCCTCTCGTGGAGGCACAGAAGTAAGCATTGCCCTGCAACAGCTCCTAGTCCTGGGAGAGCCGGAAGATATGGTAGCAGCACTGGCAGGTCTCTTGACATTGCATAGGCATCTCCTTGCTGAAGGCCAGGGATATGTAAATATAAATTTGGAGAAATGTTTAGCCTGTTTCATGGCTAAAAACAGAGATGTGAGATAGCTGTATTTGGACTTGGACTCTTTGTGGTGGCAGCAACTGCAGTCTTCTCTTGTGCTATGAAGTGAGGCATCTTTTCGGTGTAGCTTGATCTTTTGGGGGTTTGTGGGGGTTTTGTGGCTTTGGGTTTGATTTTCTTTGGGGGTATGTGTGTGTTGGTTGTTGGTTTGGGTTTTTGGTTTTTTGCTTTTTTTGCTTTTTTTTTTTTGTTTGTTTGTTTGGTTTGGTTTGTTCTTGTTTTTCATTTCTTTCAACAGCACCAGCACTCTTGGTATTGCCGTGTGGCAGCCTTCAGGAGTTACTCTGGAGGCTGGCATGGCACGTTCCCTGCACGGTACATGGCGCTCCTAGGGCCCCTCCTCATCCTGGGCTTGCTGGCACAGTCCAGTGCCTCAGCGGTATCATTGTTTGGAGCCTGCTGGCTGCATGCCACACAGAGGGTTGCCTCATCATGCCAGCAGCTTTCCCGTGCTGCACTGATCCTGCCCAGCCCCTCGAAGTCCCTCACCAAGGACTGGGCAGGGCAGTAATGGAATTGTTTATTGGAGAAGGCAGGCAGAGGAAGATGAGGCTGTTGACAAGGTTCCAACCACCAAACCGGTCTGAAACCATGTGATTTGGCACAATGTGAGGAGCTGTAGCTAGCAACACAAAAGATGAATAATTTAGGGCTGTGGCATTCATTCTCCCAATTCAAAAATGATTAAGCTGTTGGTGAGGGCAGGCAGCTGCAGGTTTGGGCTGCCTTCGTCCCCCTGGCAATGGTTAACACGACAGTCACAAGCGGCAAGATGGTGTGACCTGGTTGGTGAATGGGCATCTCCTCTCCAGCAGCACCCTTCATCTCAGAACAGGGCTGCCTTGGGGCCTCATGGTGCCCCATCCTGCCATGGGCTTGGGAGGGGATCAGTGCACAACACGAATACTGAGTGTCCTCACGCTCCTGCTGCTCTTTGCTCCACCCAAATTATCAGAGGAGATGTAAAGCTGCAATGTGGGGGTAAGTCACAGCCACCACGTGTGCCTGCCTCGAGGTCACAGTAATGAAGAAGGTAGGAAGAGTGAACATCAACTACCGGCTCAGAACAGACACGCCCAGCTCAGCTCTCTGCTGTGTTGCTGCCTTGTGTCACTTCCCAGGCTGTGGGGCCAGAGCTCTAGAGGGGTTAATGGGATAATGGACCTGCCTAAATCAACTTTAGTTCTGTATTTGAAAATACCAGACATGTTTAACTAAAATGGAATAGCTAATGGCTGGGAGCAGGGAGATTTTTGCAATGTTAGTGAAGGGGAAAGTACAAATAAAAGGGCTGGTTTCCAATTAGAAAACCGTAACTACATAAAACTGTTCTTATCAGGATTGTCTTATCTAATTTCACTTTCTCCTTCAGTGCTTTGGAGCTACTGCATGTGCCTAGAAATGAACCTGTCCTTGGGAAAGAGACAGTAGCTGCTGCCAATTACCGCAGAGGGCTGGAACTGAGTAGGAAATCCCAAGGATACTGCTAGTAAGTGTAGGAATGTTGACTTTGGGACTGCTGTTTTATATTTTGAGCTAAGTCTCTGTGTGTCTTGCCATCAATCCACAGGGACAACCCTTTGATATCAACGTGGCACCTCAAAACCTGAATACTGTAAGCAGGAGGCTGAAGTTAAAACAGAAGGGAATTAAACCACCAGTGGTTGCTAGATGCTTCTTTTCTGACCGCTGAATATCTTTCAATCCTTTTTCCATTGTAATCTACATGTCTACTGGCTTTTGTCAGAGTTGTAGCGCTGCTGACCTAGGAAAATTATTTTCTTTTACCTTCCAAATTTTTCCCCATTTCACTGAGCAACTCTCTGTGACTCCACTTTCTTGGCTCTGTGGCTTCTTTTAACACACCTTTGCTGCAAAGCTTCCAGAGGTGCCTCTTCAGCTAATCCTTTACAGCAACAAGTGATATGGCATAGATCTTCAGCACTGGTTGTCTTGGGGAAGAGGTGAGCAAGGCATAAGATTGCTAGGATGCAATGCTGCCTAACAGGGGTGAAAGCAGTACATTACAGCAGATCTCAGAAAACTGGTGTTTATCTGTCACTTCCTTTGCATGTGGGAGGAGAGGTGAGGGGTGGATCAGCCAACGGCCTCACAGCAAGTCTACCCAGTTCATAGCACACTCAAAGGCTGCACAAGCTACCCACACAGGTGAATTGCTTCCTGTGAGGAGCAACTCCAGATTGTACATCAGTGAGCAAGTCCAAGTAGTGCATGGAGGGGCTGTCCAGAGCCAAAGAACAGTTTCAAAATGGTAAAAAACATGGCCAAGTCACAAGTTGTTTGGAGGTAAGGTTTACCTCTGCTCTGCACACAGAGACACTCCTTTAGGGTCGCCCCACTGTATGTATCCACACAGAAGGGGGTGGTATCTGTACACAGACTATCAACATGCATTTGACATTGCATTAAACTCACAAGAACATTTATTTAGGGTGCCTTGTGTTGCACACAAGCTTTGAGCTACCTAAGTCTCTCTCAAGGGTTCCTTCTGTTGCATGAGATTACGGCCACAGCTTCCAAGCACTGCTGCTGTTGCAGACCTCTTTGGCTTTCCCTGGAGAAAGTTGAGCGCAGTTGCTTTTCAATTTAGAGGAAAAAGAAGGCCAAAAAAACCCACAAAACAAATTTTGAGAAACTGTTACCCTTTCCAGTATTTGTACTACGTAGTGTGTGTCTAACCTGTAAGCACTCCATCTGCCCTGTAAGCTTTTGGCACTCTTACCAAACATCACACTGCTTGGAAAACTGCTCTTGAAGGCTATGGGTACCTCCTAATCCTGAGCCCTGTCTTACAGGCTTATACAGATGTCTTTACCTTTTACTGTATATACAGAAGTCCTATATACGAGCCTTCGCTCTCAGTAATTTTTCTGTATTTTCTAGAGAAAATATCCCTCAAAAGTTTGTTCTAATAACGAAAAGCAAGGACCACCCAAGTGTACATCTGGGAGAATGCTGTTCTGCAGTGGTTTGTGGAGATCTGAGAGGCACCATATCTGTTTTTTTCAAGGCTGACCGTAAAGCGTATTTCCAGGCCACTTTCTATTCTCTTTGCAAGAATTAAAACATTGCATACTGAGCTATGATTCACAACTCTATCGTGAAGCTGTGAAAAGCATTCAATATATCTAACTGTTAGGACTCATTGTACTGTATGGGGAAGGTCACGTCTGTCTAGCAGTCGTTTGTAAGATACAAACGTTCGTTCATTTTGGAGTTGATTGATAACAGCTGGAAATTGGACAAAGTTCTTTTTTTGTTAGACTTTGTGTTTTCTTTTTTTTGCCTTCACTGTTCACTCAAAGATCCCTGTAATCCTTCTACATTATTTTCAGTGTCATTCTCTGTACCTTTTTCTAATTTTCTTCTCTTTTCCCTTTTCTCTCCTATGATATGCTTTTAATTACTTTTATATGCATTCCTTTTTCTGATGTTTTAATTCCACATCAGACTGTTGGTTTTGGGTTTTTTTTTTTTATTTTATTTCTGTCATCATATTTTCATAGGCTCTGGGCATATGGATACAGATGAAGAAGATTAAAATATGAAGAAAGTCTTACATGTGAAAGAAAAACTAAGTGCAAAAATAGAGAGGAATATCCTGAAAAGAAACTACACATAAAATACTACCATTGAGTTATTGCAAGCAGATTAAAAAGAAGAAGAAAAAAAAGAGAGAGAGAGAGAGAGAAGAAAAATAAGAGGCACAACTTATTCTGAGATACATTAATGGGACAACTGCACCAGCAGTGTGGAGCACAGGTATCATGTTTCACTTTACTGTGGGAGGCCACATCCAGGACAGTGTGTTGAATTTTATGGACAAATTGAGAGGTGTCTAGAGGATACCAACATATAAGGAAAGGTAGAAGGAATCCAGCTAGGCACTGAATCTGTCTCTTTAGGGAGGACAAACACTATTACTGAATGTTTTTTAAAAAGAGAGGACATGAGGGCATGGGTGGGAGCCTCCAAATATGGTTAGGTACATTGATTAAGACAATAATCTGAAGTTTTGTCCACTGCCATGTTTTGGGGCTTTGCTGTGTTACTGCACACATGTAGGTGGAGCTATGGAACTTTCACCTTTTTTGTATTGCAGGATGAGGTGGCAGAAGGGCAGGCTGGCAGCCACAGCACAAACCCTCACAAGCATTGTTCTCAAACTCCACTTCTTGTCCTACTGCTAGTCCTGAGCAGTGTTAACTGCAGGTAATAGCATTACGATTCTTGTCCTTCTTGAAAGGGTTAACAGCTAAACTCTTTTTTTCTGAGCAGGCTGAGGTCTCTGTGTGAGTGAGGCTAAAGATTTGCAAGTGGTGTTACATTGCTGTTAGGAAGGCCTGAGAGATAAACTATCCTGGCTTTCATATAAACATTAGCAGTTACAAACAGGAGCAAGCATAACTGGAGAAAATGTGAAAGTTTCATTAATTTCTGTAATTTAAAAAAAGTTTTCTTTGAGATTAAATACCTTTTAAATAATCCTACAGCAACCATGGCACAGTAAATCCCACATCCCCTTCCACTCAGTTACTTTAATCAGCGCCAAACTGCAGGTTGGTCACTGAGTCTCAAAGGCTGTTGGCATTTTGGCCAAAGAGCAGGAGTTGGGTCCTGCTTCTTTCTTTGCCCAAATGAAAAAAAAAACAAACAAACAACAAAAACTAGCCAAACAAACATAACAACAACAACAAAACTAGAAACACAAATGAAGCAATAATTATGGAAATGGATGCCAGAGAGTTGCTGTGGAAGAGCTACAGAAATTACCTGGTTTATTATTAAAAGATAGCTCTGAGCATCCCATGAGTGCAAGGCCGCTCATCAATTAAAAATCACCTCAAGACCACAAAGCAAGCTGTGTGCTACACACTTCCATTTCAGGCAGAACAATCACAGAAAAAATGTTAAAAACAGATACTAAAAATAGCAGACATGCAGTTAATAATCATCAGGTTTGGGGACATTAGGAAATAAGAAGTTTGTCTGTTTATTTTTTTTTTTTTTTTTTTTTTTTTTTTTTTTTTTTTNGGCATCAAGAAACAAGATGCCTCACAAGCTTCTCCTCTTTAGGGCTGAGAACTCCACTAGTGCAAGGCTGTGCTGGGAAGTCTGCAGAGATTCATGACCATCAGTAGCAAATCTTGTAGAAAAAGCAGCTTTGCTAAGGGTCAGCTCCTCAGAACCAGGATAGAGTGGTGAGTCCCAGAGTGCCCTGCTCTTTCACTAGCGCCTTATAGGTGGGCTGAAGTAGAAGGAGATGGCAGTAATGCAGGAAACCCCTCCTGCACTCAGGAAAGTGTGGGCACTGTGGCTTTGATGCTGCAGAGCTGTGTCTTTGCTGCTCTCCACAGTCTCAGGCGAGACAGGACTGGAAATTCCCATCAAAGGAAATGCAAACACTCTTGGAGATTAAAATGAGCAGAGGGTGAATAAGATCTGTGGACCACCATCATCTCCAAGGCATAGCTGTTCCCAACAGCACTTTGTTGAGTTTAATTTTAAATGACTCTTTCAGTGTGGCTTTCCCTTCTTCCTCCAGTAAGCTTGGTTCATTAGGTCCATTAGTGCAATTAGAGGTTTGACACAGCAGGCCACTCGAAAACTTCAGTTGAAAGAGTGTTTCACTGACAGCTAACTTCTCTCTGACTGCATGGGAAAATCTGTGTGAGCAAAATATGAATGTCTGAGTGTGGCATTTCCCAGACAAAATTCCTTCTACCATGACAAATCATGTGGCACTGTGGTCTGATGGTAAAGCAGTGCTTACGAGGCTCTATGCTATAGCTGGGCTGTGTGGCAGAGCATCCTGGGACTAAACGCTATCACGTCTCCCTGTGAGTGTGGGCTCACAGCTCATGCTCTTGGAGACCAAGGTGCCTAGGAATGACTTAGGAGACAAATTTCAAGCTCCCTCAAATATTGATTTTCTTCCCTCACACCTCGAGGGGAGCTTGTGAGGATGTGGGACAGCTTTGGCTTCATTTGGACCAAGCTGCAGACCAGGACTGAGTTACTTCTTGCTGTGCATACTTGGAAGAGGCCTGTTTTCTGTGCTATTCTGCTAATAACCTTCTGCTGCATCAGAGGACAGTCAGTGCAATAAGATGATGATCACTTTTAGGGCAAGATTGATGGCATATGCTAGAACTGTTATGGGAATGTTACCTGGTTTAGGTAACTAGTTTGTTTGACAATGTGGGAGATGATCGTGATCCACTTTTAGAATTCAGCACGGAACAATACAAGACAGCATCTCTTGATGTCAGTGGGAAATGAGCCCATTTATGCTAGACAGAACTTGGGAGTGGCAAACCAGCACACCTATATGCTGCACAGTATTGTGCCACCCTCCCCGTGTACTTTTCTAGTTAGTTCCTTATGATTCAGTATGCTCAAAGCAGGGGCAGACTGTGCTGTGTCTCTGGCACTTGTGCAAGCAGAAAATCCTGTTAGGAGCATAAAGCTGCCTAACCCCTTGATTGCTTGTTGCATGCTTAATGCCATCAATCACGTGGTGCTGCAGCAGCTGATTTTAGTGCAAGTGTGCCAGAAGCATCTTGGCAAAGAGCAGTACCACCAAGGTGCATGGCTACTGTTTAGAGTGGGGGTTTTACTGCAGTCTTGGAGTGCCCACACCATGGAGGAAGGCTTTGTGAGGTGTGAATGAAGTGGATGCACAGCTCGGCTCCAGCCACAACGTTTTACAGCCTGGCACATTAGCTTAGGCTCTGAAGTGTGTCCAGTTGGGTTAATGTGCAGGACTGTGAACTGCTGCAGCTGCTCATCTGTCAGGGAAGGGACAAGATGTACACTGTGGTAACCATGATTCCGAAGGCCACGGTTACACCCAGCTGCTGTTCAGCCCACAACCAGCATGGGCAGAGTGCATACCTTCAGAGAGCTGTGCTGACTCTCTAATTAGTTGAATACCTATAAAATTTCTAGAGATTTGGCCATTATTCCCATACAAATTTTATTAAATTGAACACATTCTTCCACATGAGCCATCATATCCTTAGTCTGTTCAAACTGTATCAGTCACCACATCCAAATCTGTAAGCCTGCTCAAGCAGCCACACCTTGCACTGTGCATGCATGGTGTTGCATGGGCTGTTGCTCCCTGCTAAAGGCCAGGAGCGAGTCAGAACTGAGGAGAAAGAAATAATGTGCTTAATTAAAAAATGAATTAAAATTAGGTGACACTTCCAACTGTACTGTAAAGGCTTGTGATAGAACTAAAATGCAGGTAGTAGAATTTCCTAGTCAATAAAAATTCTTTTAAAATACTTCTTTTATTGAGTCTTTTAAGAGAGAAATTCTGTAACAAAAGGAACCCCACGGCCTATTAATAGGATATTTATTTCCCTGTTTAATTTAGCTAAAAACACTGCAGTGGAGACTGGTTCCTAAAAGAGTTGGATTGCCACCAACCATGCTCAGCACAGGAACTGAACATCACAACCTTCCAACAACCTTACAAGCATCTGCATCTCCTATCACCATGGAGATAGACCTGATTTCACTTTAAACTGGATAATGGGCTCTAAAATCATCACTCCTTAGATTTAAAAAATGCTAGGGCGATAGTAAGTGGTAGTAGTAGTAATAATAATGTCATAGCTTGTGGAATACAGACATTGCTGTTTTTGTTTTTTTTAATAGCCATGTTACAATTGTGTTTGCATTTGAATTATTTGGTCAAACATAACTCTCTGTTGTGGCTTAACCTGGCAGACAGCTGAGCACCCCAAAACCATTTGCTCTCAATGGGATGGGAAAGAGAATCAGAAAAAAAGGTGAAACTTGTGGGTTGAGATAAAGACAATTTAATAGAACAGAAAAGGAAGGAAAAATAAGAATGATAAGAGGATACACAAAACAAATTATACATCATGTAATTGCTCACCACCTGCTGAACAATTCCCAGTCAGTTCCTGAGCAGTGGGCCACCACTCCCCTGGCCAGCTTCCCTGAGTTTTGTTGTTTAGCATGATGCATCCCATACCTCTTTGGCAACTTTAGGTCAGCTGCCCTGTGTCCCCTCCCAGGCTCTTGTGAACCTCCAGCATCTTTATTTTCAAAGAAGTATGAGAAGCTGAAATGTTCATAGTGTAAGTACTGCTCAGCAAGAACTAAAAACATCAGTGTGTTATCAACATTATTCTCATCTTAAATCCAAAATACAGCAGCATACCAGCTAGCAAGAAGAAAACTTAACTCTATCTCAGCTGACATCAGGAGACCCTCCAATTTGTATTGCGCTTACTGATCACAGCACTGCAGCAGTTAGATACTCCCCAGACCCAGCAACAGGGAGAACATCACTAAGAAAACAGGTTTGAGGAGGAGGATTATTTGCTTTAACTAACCAGGCATATGGACACAACTGGCCATTTATTTTATCATGACTGTCCTGTTGCACAATCACTTTCCATTAGTTCAGAAGTGTTTGTTTGATCCATTGCCATTCAACGTGCAATAAAGTTAAATATAATTATGCCCCACATTAATGTCCTTTCATTTTGCTGGTTTTGGCTGTTTCCAGCTTTGTCCTAGTTTCACAGGGTTCTTAGTTGTACTGAAAATGTTTCCTCTGGCATCACAGTAACATTTTACTAATCAAACAATGCTGGCAAAGAAAACAGTGCTATGCAGATAAACTTGACCATGAGAATTTAAACTGTAAAAAAAATTAAATCCTTTAGAGAAAAAATGTGTTTGTAGTCACAGGCTGAAATGCAGAGCTGCAACAAAGAGTATAAAGAGTTAGAAGCCATCTTCTCAACCTATGATTTTGTGAAAAAAAACAATTTCTACACATATTGAGACTTTTGCAAAAAATTAAGTGCTCATATGCCAGTCTTAACCTCAAGATATTTTAATAGGTTGCTCTTGAATTATTTACTTTTATCAAATTAGGAGAAGAGTAATATTTTATTCTAGTATCAACTCTTGAGAAAGGGTATTGTACACCAGAAACTATTGTGGGTTTTTATTACTGCAGCATATTAAGATATGGTCTCGAAATGCTTTTAAAGCTGAGCAGTGAGTGTATCAGTACTTTATAGCAAAGTCAGATGTATGATTTTGATTCCTGGAAAAATCCATCCCTATGAGAGGCTCTGCCAACACTTTACACTGAAATAATGCTGAATTTAACAGTGTGTAGGTACGCACACCTTAATTTGTCTATTTGTGCTCTGCTTATTTTTATTTATTTATCAGCAGTTTTGTGGGTAGATAAATGGGGGTTGAGGTTATTTGCTTTCAACGCGTCCTTTGTCAATTCTCTGTCAAGTTGAAGAGGAAATTCTATAACCATTTAAATCCATTTCCCAAAATCTGACTTGCCTCCTTACGTTGCCTAACACCATCACTCAGAATTGTTTCCAAGCCTATGCAGAGAGCTTCTTCTATATTAGTTTAAAAACATGCCTAAACTTTGTCCATTATACTTAGAAGGAGCTCTGTATCAGAAACTGGGTTGCAGATTCAGAGGGTAATGAAGAAAGCTAGTGCTTATGTAGTAGAAGTCATTAGGCATGCAGCCAATTTCAGATCTTACAGTTTTCCTCCAGGCTATGCTTGTGAGATTCAAGGTTGTTTTAATTATATTGTTTCTTTCAAGTAGAATTTATAGGGAAAGGATGGCATTCATTCGGTGACTATTTTTTTTTCGATCTCAGAGGCAAATTAAAACATCTCTGATGATGAATTAATTGCTGCAGGATCTTTTCGCACCCACTTTTGTATGGGGCTTGTGTTTAAGAGATGGAATTGTGATTTAGAGAGGTGAGATGGTGCAGACTGCCACTTGCAGAACTGCATTAAAGTTCTCCCAGTCTCTGCCAAATCAGCAGTCACTTTAGGTGCTATTTACAAACACTGCCAAATTAATGCACAGTCTTTTGATGCTTAGGAGACGTTAAGGACTGGAGTGGACAAGGTAAGGGTGATCTCCATAAGACATAGTCAGAGCTCTAGGAGAAATCTTTCACAAGCCTTGTCTCTCTTTCAGCATGATCTAAACCCTACATCCCCTATATGTTAGCTCATAGGTTCAAACTAAGTCAATGGCAAATCTCTCACTGATTTCAAAGCAGCATTTTTTTAGCATTTAGGGGATATTACTATGAAGATTAATGATGCAATATAAACACTTCTGTTATAAATGCAGAATGTAAATAACACTCTTTTATAGCATTTATTTAAATCCCCAAGCACTAGTGGAAAATAGGTCTCCAAATAATGTAAATAGTTTGGGATATTAAAGTCATAGACTTTACAAATATTGGTAGTGTTTCAAAGAATGCATTTTTAAGTGAGCAGTAAAAAGTAATCAGGCATGTAATTGTTGTTTTAGAGATTTAATCCAATTTCCACTGCAGTCAATGGGAGTCTTTACACTTGAATGGGGACTGAGTTGGGACCTTAAACATTTGAAGACAGGGAGGGAAAAAGAAGGGGGAGCAAATCTGTACAAAATCAGAATTGGGAACTTCCTAAGTCTACATAAAATACAGAAAACACTCAAGACAGCAGACATCTTTTCTTAGGCAGGAAGCATCTACTAACCACAGCAGAACAAGATTCTTCCCTCCATACGACGCCCCTTCTGTCACTTGACAGCAATACAATGAAATTTAAGGACTTCACTCAGTTTCTGTCACATGTCACAACACATAATTTTAATTAACCATATTTTGAATTTGACAAGTAGCATAAATGTTGTCATTAAGGCAATGTATAAACCTGTAATAGGCTAAATCCTATAGAACTTGTACGTAGCTTATATTTAGGCCAGACATGAATGCCATCAAAATGGACAGATGGAAAGCTTTGATATATACTTTATGATGTTACTTTGATTGAAAGCATTTAGTCTTTAGGATGGAAACTAGAAAGATAAACTACTTGGGGCATTCACGATTACTTGTAAGAATTGTGGATGGTGTATCAAAATCTACATTGCAGAAATTTAAATCTAGGATTATAAGTAGTTTTTCTCTTGGTCATTGTGCAAATATATAGTGAGTGTGAAGATGTCCAACTCAAAACTGAGTGTCCCAGATGAATCTTCTAACTTGTATGTTGTCAGGAATATATCAGAGGAGAAAAAAATTTTATGCCTGTTACAAGATTTTAGTGTTATGTTATTGCATTTCGCCCCCTGAGGTATCAAAGCATCTCATTTGCAGCATTTTGTTTACTGCAGAAATGAGACTGCAGCAGACACTTTTGTCATTACCAAGTCAGAGTTAGGTTTGGTGCTTTAGCTGAAATCTAAATGGAATAATGGAAGATGGACATAAATGAGCTATTCAGAGGTTTGGTGGAGTAAACATCCCCTTTCTTTCAGTGCAGAAGAAGAGGCAATGGGCATTAAGATGACTGGCCTGGTGTCTCTATCCACAGTTTAAAAGTGAGACTCTAAAACCCAAATATGGCAAATTACATTCTCCTCTTAAAATGTACTTTCTGCCTAGGAAGAAATGGTATAAAGCTACACAAAGCAATCATACTTTCATAATGTAAATGATGGCTCGTAAGGAGACATGATGCAACTCACTTCAGTGACACAGCAAAAATAAATTTCCAAGGATTTATAGCAACTAGAATATTACTTCTTGTGATTTATGAAGCTGCACATAGATCTTCCTCTAGACAGCCAGAGGAACTGAACAAAATATAGCAACAATGATATATTACAGTTTGTTTGACCTTGCTCATCACAAGAGTAGAGTCTTTAAATCTTGGTGTTTGCACCAAGGTCAGCTCTAGCCTCCCTGCAATTACTTGCCAACTGCAGCGGGGGCCCAGAGAATTAATTTTATAATTATTGGACTTTAGAAAATGCATTTTTGCACTTTCAACAGAGACGCAAATACAGCCCATTTTCAAGGAAAAATATTCTTTCTCACTACCGAAAAAAAAAAAAAAAAGAAAAAAGAAAAAAAAAGAAAAGAAAAAAAAAGAAGGCAATCACGGACAGAATATGAGGTTCCCAAGCAAACGACCGCAACCCAGTGAAACCTTGGGGAAGGAACGTTTTGAATTTTTCTGAGTGACCACTGGATGCCACTGTTGTTCCACTGAAATACAGTGTATTTTCTGCCTGGCTTGCTACCCCTGAAGAGAAAAGCTTAAATAGAACCGGTGGTTAGTTTTGGAATTATTAACGGCTTTTACTGTGCTTAGACACTTGACTTTCAGCCTTGCTCTGACGCCCTTCTCAGCAGAAGCCACAGCACCAGTCTCTACCTTCAAAGGGCTCAGCAGGCTACCTTTTAACCCTAGAGAAGCAATTTCAAATCCACATTCTGGTCACGAAGAATATTTAGGTGTTTTTCAGGAAGAAAGGAAAGAAAGGAATGACCTAACATTGTCACCCAACAAAGAGTAGACTCAAACTGGGGAGCTGGTTAGGCAGATGCCTTGCAAGTGGCTCATCATCCCTCCGCCCCACAGTATCATGGTCCCCATCTGACAGAGGCTGCAGTGGAACTCGGAGCCTGTTTCAGTAGTAAGGTTCAGGCTGAATGTCAGAGAGATCTGAAGACTGGAACCAAGCAATATTTAAAATGGATTTTTTTCCCCCTCTAATATAATGGGGGGGCCTTTGTGCTATCTTGCTTTCAAAATTTTTGACATTTTTTGACATTAAAAAAAAAGTATGTGAAACCAGACCAGTTCTGCCTGTCTCTTCAGAATTATGGGATGTGCATCACTGTACTTCTTACCATCCCCAGGTCTGTGTTATGGAGGGGTAATTAATTGATGTGAGATAAGATTTTCAAAGTTTAATATTGTTTATTAATATTCAATATTCAGAACTCTTACCACCCCCACCACTAATTTTAATAATAATTGGTTCTTTGCATGGTCATGGAAACTTTATACAAATAATAACATAGGAGCTAGAAATAACTAGTAATAATATAACATGAATTGAACTCAACTGAACTTGGAGAGGGTTCCTGCAGTTAGTGTACCGCTCGTGGTCAATACTCCGCTTGCCCACTAGATGGACGCAAGGAGCTCCTTTCTGCTTATGGCAGAAGGCAATGGTGAATTACAAGAGGCTTTAAGTATTTGCTCACAACTATTATTTCCCGGCTGGTGGGGCTAGCTACAGATACCCAAACGCTTTCAGGGAATTCTGTTACTATCTTGTCAGCTACTGAGACTTCTGATTCTTCCCAGGCTGCTAGGGAAAGGAGGCAGACAATCTCTGAGCTGATTCTGGCTCTCTGTATGATCTGTGTATCTCCAAGACTTCCCATCTTGGCAGGAGACTTTCAGGTGTAGGCAGGATGTCTTGTGATGTGTAGTCTTGGCATGATGTCACGCTGACTATGCAGGCTGATCGCGTGGAGGCATTTAGAGCCTGTTCCTGGTAAACTTGAGGCAGTGGAGTTTCCAGGCAGTTCAGGATACAGTAAGGCAGTAGCAAGCAGGAAACACGAACACAATGGCAGAGCGCAGATACAACACCAGGGCACACTGTGTCACTTGCTCACCTCCTTTTATCAATACAGCCCAAGACTAATGGGCCTTTGGACACAGAACAGTCAATCAGAATGGCAGTTAAGCCAAGCTTGACCATATTAGGTGCAGCCATAGGCTTGCTTTACCCTTTTTAGAGCAGGAAACAGGCCTTGCACAAGGCATACACACGCTGAGCGTGTGTACCTTGTTTATCACAGGATGCAAAACACATCTGGGCAAGCCAGAGTCCTCAGACTCAGTGGTTCTTTGTCCTCTTTCCTGCAGTTGCTTCTCCCCTAAAGAAGGAGGGAGAGCAGAAAAACATGTCTGGGCAAGCCAGAACATCTATAAACCTATTTCGACCTGTTTAGTCCCCTCATGACAGTCTACACGTGCAGCTGCTCAAGATCTGACACCTTTCAAAACCCACACCAGGAAAACTCTGCGGCTCTCAGGACACAATGCGGTGATGAGGAGTTTCCAGGATTGCACCATGGCTCTGCAGCCCTCCCTGAAAAAGGGCTTTCCTTCTACCTTTGTACAGTTGCACCTGTGACACCTGATCTGTGTATTATTTCATGCTGGTTCTTTCCACAATTAAATTCCCAGTTAGAGCTGGCACTGAGCCCTGCTCCAGTAACAGAAAGTGTGAGCAATGCTGCTGCTTGTGCTCCCAGCTTTTCTTCAGGTATTTTCCTGTACAAGATCTCTAAATATCAACATTCTTCATCCCTTGCTGTCTATGCTATGAAGACATGATGTGGGGTTTTTTTCCTTTTCCTTTCTTTTTCCCTTCTTTTTCCCTTCTTTTCCCCTTCCTTTCCCCCTTCCTTTCCCCCTTCCTTTCCCCCTTCCTTTCCCCCTTCCTTTCCCCCTTCCTTTCCCCCTTCCTTTCCCCCTTCCTTTNNTTTACCTTTTCCTTTTTTTTCCTTTTTTTTTTTTTTTTTCCATGAAAGAACTCTGCCAGGAAGGAATAGATATTTCCCCACTTAGCTACTCTAGTCGATACTCCAGCACAGTCACCTCCAGCAAGCAGTGACTTGCATTGCTACAACTGCATGTAGTAATCTCTTAAATCCTCTGTTCTAAAACTTTACACTAAGCCAGGTAATTATGTTGCATATTGTCACCTAACTGTAGCACTAAAAATAAGTATTTCCTTCTTCTGTAGATAGAATAAAAGAGAAATACATGTGCTTTTTTTCATACAAAATACACACAAATTCCACCTCCTATGGGCAATTTCAGACACGTACACAATCCTGTATGTTTGAATTTAAAAATCAAGATTGCTTTTATTCTAGGTGAGGGATTCCTAACCTCATTTTATGACTGCCTTTCAAAATCCAGCATGTGTACTGTGGTCACCAGGGAAAGCTGACTATCATCTATATGGATATGGAGACAAAAATTATGGTATAATAATTGATGATTGAACGTAAACCAAATCTTCTCTGTGGCTCACATTTTCAGCAGATGAAAGTGATTGCAGTATAAATCCAACCCTTTTCTACTATGCTTCCTGATGCTATTTGTTTGAAAAAAGGGCCTTGGTTTTTAAGCCATGGGTTCCTAGCAGTTTTAAAAAAAAAAAAAATAAAAAAAAAAATCTTTGACTACATTTGAAAAGGACACTCTTTGAGGTCTTTTAAACCCAAGTGGACAATGTAGAATGTCACTTTTCATTTAAAAAGAACTTGATACAATAATCTAAGTGTCCTAGCAGCACGTCACAGACTAGACAGTGACTTAAGAGGTGCGTAACACAGTTGTTACCATGGCCACAGCATGCAACATTAGACGTTGTTTCTACAGATGTTTAGAGAAATAACTTCAGCTTATGGAGTGGGACATTCAGGTGTTAGCTGGAATCCAACCCTCAGTAACAATTTTACAAAAATTGTTTCACTTAAGGACAGTTCTAAAGATCTATTTGTTGGGCTCAATTTGCTTTTAAAGCAGCTCATTTTATTTCATCAAATAACAGAAAACCTTTCTTAAACTATTACCCTAGAGAACAGTAAGAACAAGTTAATCATTGCTGTCTTTCCAGTTCCAGACAGAGAGCTATTATGCTAGCTGTGTTTGTTATTTATTTCTAAACTGTGTGTGTGAGTGAATAAGAAGTTTCTTTGTGTAGGTTTCAGATTAAGACCTAAGGAAAAAAAAATTCACATTACCATGATTTTATCATTATCTTTAAACAGTCATATTTTAGAATATTATCTTCTTTGTTTATTTGTCTGTTGGGGTATCTTGTTTGGATTTTGGTTGTTTTTTTGTTTCCTTGCTTTGGCTGTTCTGTTGCAGGCGCAGTATGTAGAAGGCATGACAGGTATCTGCAGGGACAGTGTTCCCTTCCATATTGTTGTCCTTAAAACCTATTTAAAATAGTAAGCATTTGGCTGTATTTTTAAGATATTAACTTGAATATTACATTTTTGCAAAATAATTTCCTTTCAACTGGTAATCTGCTTTAATATTTGTGTTGGTTTTGGTTTTTGTTTGGGTTTTTTTTTCCTAACATGTAATGGTACTAGTGCACATGAAGTTTAAGTTGCATCTAGGAGTTGTATGCCAGACTGAGGAGTGATACAAAAATCACATACACAGTTGTTTCCTTATGCTTTTGCTGAGTTCATCCTAAAACAAAAAAAGAAAGCATTTAGACTTAACTGTCTTTAAGCAGTAAACTCATCCTTGCTCAGACTATACTCCACTGGTGTGACATGAAGCACCTCCCCTTGGAGGGACATTGTTTGATGCTAGCTGCAGCTGAGGATGCATAAAACTTGGAGTATCAGCTATGTTTACCATGGTCAACTGTAATGTAATTGCTCTGCAATTACAGACGATCTAAAAGAGAGGTTTGAAATCATAACAACATTATGTTGCTTTTCTGACACTTGGTATTACTTCATGGGCCTTAGACTGAAAGGACTATACTGTGGTAAAATATGATTTCACAATTTTTATTTCCCCAAATATTTCACTATGTGCTTGGTAGCGTTATTGGCTTTAATTTGTCCCTTCTGACACCTGCATAATTCTTTCTACATCATATAAATGATACTGCAATAAAGTATCTCATGGAAGGAGAACATTTGTGCTTGCATGGAGCATCACTCTTGGTAGCTTCAAGGCCCATGCTGCTCTACAGGAGTGCAAAATGAATGGTAAAGTCCTGGGAGAGTGTTGTGGCATATTGCCATTGAAATGTAATCTCCTAAGTATGTGAAATTTGAGCTAAGAAAAGATATTCCAACCTTTAGTTGTGGAACAGACTAACATGAAAACGCAATTACAAGTTCAGTGCCTCAGTTCCCACATGTTTAAATATGCCACTCATGCTCATTTTATTTGATAATCATTCAGAATTTGGGGGTCTGTGTGTTATTTTGGGGTGCTGAACAATGACACAGACATGTTTACTTGGTGACAATAAAAAACACTGTGTTTTCACAACTGAGAAAAGATCAGATAAACCAGACACCGTTTCTTCACTAACAAAAACACTAACACTGCTTTCCCCTGAAATACTGTTTTGATGTTCTTCACAAGCTCTGGGAGCTTCTCTTCATTTCCTTGATGCTACTTTTTCATCTCCCTCCTTTACAAACACATTATAACAATTTAAAACACATTTGAGCACCTCAGTGTTTGGTAATAACATTTTCTCAACTATCTCAGCAGCAGTTAAGAGAGCAGTTAAATGCACAAGATTGTGGTGCTTAGCCCTACTTATAGGGATATTTCATGAATACAAGATGTTTAGCAAATTTTTGTGAAGCTTTTTCAGATGGAGATTGAAGCAGATGTGCAAAACACTGCACACATTCTTTGAACATGGTGTATGTGTAGCAGGGTGGGAAGAAGAACGACTGTTTCATAGCACGAGTTGCTATAGCTACTGAGATAAATTTTTTTTCATGAAGTGTCTGCATAACTGGAACCCTTCCACACAGTTAAATTCAATGGCATTTTCTGCACCGGGTCTTATTTCATAGGAGTAGTCCCTTGAGCTAGAAATAGTCTGAAATATTTCAAAAGTGAACCTGAGTTGCTGTGGGCATTGTAGCCATCTAATATTGTATGCTTCTGCAAAGGTTTCTGGGGTAAATCTAATCACTTTCTTGGTGCCTACCTCCCAGAATGGAAATTAAAATTTCTGTCTTTGATGCCTGTATCATATGTGAAAATAATTATGTAAGGTGAATGTCTGCTCCCATCTTTAACCAAAAATAAGGCTGCAGAGATAAAAATGTGAGTGTAGCTCCATGAAAGGGATGAGTGACCTAATGTTACATTGATGCTAAAATTGGGAAGTCCTGTTCCTTTACTGATTCTTTTTCCACCTGCCCTGTCCCCGCCCCCACCCCGCCCCCACCCCGTATTGCCTTGTGCTAGATCTAGCACATGGGGAACTAAGCTGTCAGAACAGTAGCCCAACATAAAAAGAATTAATGAGCTGAACTGACTCAGACAAGGATGTACTAAAAACCAGGACTCATGCAAAAGTTTACCAGTGTAGACAAGTTTGGGGAGTACCTGTGAAACAGCGATGGCCTATGGTTTAGCTGTCATCTTGCAACTCACTTTGAGGTGCTCTTATTGAAAGTTTTGGCTGTAGTTCCTTTGCTGTAGAGTCAGCATCCTTTCTGTTTTATTTGTCTTTGATCCCTGATGCTTAATGTGCTCTCTGTGGCACCAGTTAGGCACAAAGACAAGTAGGGACAGTCTGACCAGGCAGCAAGAGCATCTCATTCCAGGGTTTGGGCAAACTCTTGGGGAAAGAAAGGTGTCTTTTTCTCTGCTTTTTGTAATCTAATCTAGATTAGCCTGAAAACTCACAGTCCAAGTGAGAGAACAGAAGGAACTTTCAGGCAAAAGTTGTATGTGTTTTAGAAATGGACTTAAGTGAATCTTATGTAGAGGGACAAGAGGATAGACGAGGGACTAAATTGCATGGTTTGGCGTAGGTATGTAAAGACCAGCTAAACCCTGTTCTATGTCTCTGCATCTTTGGACCCTCCAAATGGTACCAGAAGCATCCATTAAGATTACTGCATGACTGGAGCTTCTAACATGTGAACCGGAACCAAAACCAGACTTAAAGTGCTTACCAGTGCACAGCACAACCCACAGACTGGATTATCAGGTTATTTTTATGCATCTCCACAAACAGACACAAAAGCCCTATGAGCTGGGCTTTGTCAAGACATAGTTCTTACATCAAGAGACAATAAAAGAGTTACAGGCTGCCACCGGTCTATTGCATAACAGGATCAGACGTTTTAATGAGCTTCTGCTAGTCCACGGTTCATCAGCTGTGCAGATTTGTAATGAAGCAGGACACTGCTATAGAAACCACTCCAGCAATCAGCATTTTTGAATGTCCTTAAGAAGATGAGTTTGAATTGAAATGCAAACAAACTGTGAATCAGTTCATCTCTTTCTGAATTTGTTTGCCCTCCTGTCCATGTCACAGTTGAATCCAGCTTGAATTTAAGTTTTTAGAGGTGTTTATCTCATTTGCTAAAGCATTTAGTTTTCTTCGGTTCTTTAACATATTCCCTACTATTATTATTTTTAATCCTAGTTTTTATTAAATGATTACAAAGAAGAAATTATAAACACATCTTCAAAATGTCTGTACTTGTTTTTTTCTATAAACTATGTTTATAAAAGCAATGAGACTAGGGAGAGAGGAATGGCTATGAAATAACAAAATACGTTTTCTGAACTGATGAGTTATAAAGCAAAATAAAGTGAGCTCAGATAATTCCATCAATTAGATTCAAACAAACTCAAGTAAAGAAGGAGAAACCTTTTTAAGGAGTTGTAATTTTAAAATTTGGCTTGCTGTCAAAGACCTCACACTCATTACAGGATATTTATGATGTTACTCTAGAGAGCACAAGAAATACTTCATGTTATCATCTACTGTATCTTCTAGGAGCCAAAACCTCCAATGCAATCACTCTTTCTATATGTCCAAAATCATACCTATATGCCACCTTGTTATGAATCACTTCAGAAAGGTTTGTTGTGATTCTCACTGGTTTATGAAGGCTACGTTATACCAAATGGTGCATTACTAATAAAGAAATGTGTCGGGCTACAGTTCATAAGATAAAGTTTCTTTTGATGCCCTTGCCCAAACACATTCCACAAAGACTCCTCTTTTCCTGGCCATCCCTTCAAAAAAAACAAAACACCATAAACCAAACCCAACCCATGATGCACAGTGAAGTGCTTGGGGAGTTCTCTTTTGAATAGCATCGACTCAGGAACAGCTGCTAAGATCAAATGGACAAAGGGAATTCAGCAACACCCACCCCATGTATTATCTTTTAAAGCTCCAGCAGATTAATCCTCCCTGTGAACAAAGTCTATTGTCTCACTTGCCCGCTAACGTATTGTATGCTCTGTAAGTCTGCTAGCTTCAGAGTGCACCTGCAGTAAAACTACAGTATAAAGGTCCAAGGTCTCTGCAATTAAGCCATAAACCGCAACATTTCTTCTGCAGTGTGAGGAATAACTCTAAAAAGAATGTATTGTTATTAAAAATATTTATTTCTCTGATTGCAAAGCTACTAAAGCCAAAATAGTTGCAAGTATTTCTGTAAGCTGGTGGAGTCTGCTGTCGGCTCAGCAAGAACTAGTCATTTTATTAGTCCTATATAAGTAATTTTCATCTGTCTGGAGAATTAACTACCCATAACTGCCCATAAATGAGAGAAACAGCTTTACTTCCAGTCTTGACAAGAGTAATATATTTCATTGCTGGGAGTTTTGGTGAAAATGTTGAAAGGCTGATTTTGACCTTATTCAGCATTTTTCCATTCTCAAGCTGACCTTCAAAAAACAAAAATGTTGAAAAAAACCCTAAAAGCATTTTGTAAGAGATTTGTGGAGATCTACCACAGCTGTGGCAGAAAAACACACAAGGCAGCTCCATCCCTTGCTATACATCACTCTGGTGACTGACAGTGGAAATACTGAAGCATGGCCTGTATCCTGTGTTACCACCTTCTTACACTGAAAATACAGAAAGATAGCCAAAATGAGAATAACCCAATTTATGAAAGAGTAAATAACTATGTAAACTACTAAAAAAATATTTTATATCCCAATTGCTGCTATTTCTCTGTGATGGTGGCTTTCCAGTTGTAACAGCCATCCTGTCTACCGCCTTTTAAGCCTCTTTTCTGACAGTAATTGTTTTGTTATTTCTTGCCCAGGACTATTACACCTTAGTTTATGGCAAATTGTCAAAAATAATCCTCAGTCTATTAATTTCGCTTGTGTTTGGACTTTCATGATTATTTTCACTACATTCTCCAACAGGATTCTCTTGCCAATGCTAAATTTTAAAGAGAACATTGGAGTAATAAATATAAATTTATAAAGAATGGAGCTGGATACTCTTCAGAGACTTATAGCAACAAACTCAGAGTGACACTTAGGGCTGAGGGTTAGATATTGCACATGTACACGACTGAGAATTTGATGTACTTGCATATGAAGGTGACAGGTATCAAAAAGTTTAAGAGGATGTTACTGAGGTATTGAAGGCTGAATTTTTGCAAACCCCAATAATGAAAGCGATCAAATTCTGTTGATTATGATTACTCAGTTACTTGTACTGAGTTCTATTTTAATTTTCTTAGAAATTTTATTAAAAGCCTCACTATTCATGAACTAATGCTAGACAATTTAACTGCTCTTCTCTGGGCAGTAAGGCATGTGCCAGACTGGGTGTCTTGCTGCTCCTCCACCACTACTCCCAGCCACAAAGCAGACTGTCAAATATGTGAGGTCTCCCGCAGGGAGGCATTTTTCTGATGTTTGGACAAAACTTGCTCTTGGTGAAGTGCCAGGAATTCCTGGTGTAAGCTAATTGCTCAGATCAGCAATACCTTTGTTTCAGACAGCATAGAACAGCTCTTGAGAGCAACCATAAAGCTGTCTCCCTTCAAGTGTATTCTAGAAAAGCATGGTTTTAGACTAGCTGAATGACATGGCACAGAGAAGGGCTCCTCAGACTGTTGCGTACAGTCACTGAAATTGCCTGCAAGGAGAAAAGAAAGCAGCAACATACAGTGAAACTTAAGGGCTAATTTTAACACCAGAGTTTTTCAAAACTTGTGACCAAGCAGTCCTCTGTAAATGGGTATGGAAATATTAATTTTTATTTCCTTGCAGAGCTCCCGTGCAGCAGCAGAGGCCCCAGCACCCACGGGCACTTCTCACAGCCAAAATAACAGTCATCTCTCTTCTCCTCCACCTTAAAGGACCGCAGCAGCGGGGCCGGCGCTGCTCCCTGCCCCTCTCCGCCCGCAGGACCCGCCAACAGGTGTCGAACTCGCAGATAGAGCGGCTGGGGCCCACCTCTACCTCGGCGGCACCTGCTCCGGCACCGGCACCGGCAGCGACCCGCCGGGGCGGTGCAGGCCCCGTGTTGGGGGTATCCTAGCAACTGCTTGGCCAATGGGAGCGGCGCTAGGGCGGGGGTGTGCAGGCGGCGGGGGCGGTTAAGCCCACGGGGCCCGGCGTGGGGCCGGAGCGTTTGTATTTGCGGTTTGTGGAGTCGAGGTGGCTTGGGAGTTTGTTTCCTCCTTTTCCTTCGCCGTTGCCGCACTGGTAGCGGCCGCAGCAGGTGGCGCTAGGCGGTGGGTGCGCGGTGCTCCTCGCCATTGGCGACTCGGGAGAAGAGTTCGGCGGGTACCGGGCGTTCTGCGG
>VWZE01011784.1:94192-150944 GCA_013396675.1 Eubucco bourcierii
CGCGCCGCAGGAGGGGGTGGCGGGGCCCGGTGAGACGGGGGCTGGGGAACTGTGAAGGATGGGGGGTTGCGCTGGGCCCTGCCTATGGGAGCTCGCTACGGGGTGGTCGAGGGGAACGGCGTGTCCGTGGGGTTGTCTGGTGGGCAGCGGGAGGGTTGCGAGGGGGGAAGAGCCTCTCTGATCGCGGCAGTGGTGTGAATCCTGACATGTGCCCCTCGTCAGGGTCCGGCTGGTCGGCTGGGACGAGGGAGAGCTGGGTTAGCAGCTCGGCCCTGCCCCGCGTCCGGGAGGCCCAGCGTTTCGTGGATCTCTGTGAAGCGCCGAGCGGCGGATGCTCGAAGAGGTAAGATCCGTGAAGCTTTCTCCTGAGTCAGTGAATTCGTGACTGCTGGTAGCTTCACGTGATAGATTCAAGGATTTTGCCTTACCAGCACCCCCACCCCCCCTTTTTTTTTTTTTTTTTTTTTTCNAGCAAAACTCACTTCAATTCGAAGATAAAAAAAAAAAAATCGAGATTAGTTGGCAGTGTTGCTGCACAGCCTGTGCTTGTGTAAAATGCTCTGATGCTTTCTGTGATGACAGTGAAATGGTTACACAGGTCTCCATATGCTACAAAGGTATGATAGGAATTTCAGGGCAATGACTTAAAATAGGTGCTCAAAGTAAAATGTGAATGTATTAGGTAAAGTTTAATAGTGAGCTTAAGCGGAAGACTCAGGGAAATGCTTTGATACCATCGATGGCGATTTTAGGTTTTAAGTATTCAGGAGAGCTAATGTTCTTACTGTTTGTTGTGGGGTAAAGCTGTGATACTAGCATCTGTTATCATTTAGAATACAGAGCGCGTAGGATAAGGTAATACCATGCTCATTGGAGGCAGTATCATGTCTCTGAAAGCTGCTGGCAGCGGATGCAGAGGAAAAGATTGTAAATATAGGTTGGTTGTATGGTGGTGATTTTATCTGTGTACCTTCCCAGGCTACCGCAGTCTGGAGCGGAATGATTTCTGAGCAGACGGTGTGTCTCTTTTTACATGTGATAGCTGCTGATGGATGTTTTTCAGTGAATTGCAACCAGGTTTATGTGTTCACAGGATCTCATAATGATACAAGTCCATAATTTAACTGTTTTATATGGGAAGAAACGCTCTTATTTTCCAGGTTTTATTCTGAATATTAAATATAACAATTATACAGAGTCAAATTAGAACAAGAAATTAATTATTGTTATCTGTGCAGTCATTCAGTTTCTCTGATTGTTTCCTCTTTTAGCCGAAGAGCCGTAGTTGTTAGTTTTTTATGTGAGTGTTGGTTGACCTTCTTGCACCATTTTCAAGGCTGTTCTGTCTTTTATACAGAGAAGATTGTACTTGTGTTTAATGTGGGAAATCTTAGTGGTCATACAAAGACATTGCGATGATCTCTCTTCTCTCCTCTGCTCCCATGTTCTGTTAACACCCTTTGAGTTTCAGAGGACTAATCCTAGTGACCCAGGGATCTCTTCCTGTGTGTTAATACTGAACTAGGGGCTGTTGGTTTAAGTGTTTGACAGAGTTGTCTTTTCCATTGTGTTAGCCTGCATTTCTGAATGTATAATTTCAACTGCTGATTTTAGTCATCCATCTGCTTAGTATGAGGACAGCCTTCTGCAGTTCTTCAACATGGGTGCTTATTTTTCTGAAAAACTCTTTACAATATCTGAGCTTTCTCACTTACCTGCTGGTCACATTTTAAAATTTACTGAGGAGCATAGATGCCTGTGCAGACCCCTTTGGGACTTCAATTTTAATCTCTGATACGATCTACTTTCATGCCATCTCTTTGCCCTTCTTTAGCTTGTTCTTATACTTTGCCCTTCCCCAGCTACTAATAAACCCAATGATATCTTAGATTAAGAGCTTTTGATAGGAAACATGGTGAAAAACTTTTATTCCTAATCCAGTTATGCTGTCTTCCCCAGGTATGTTGGCTCATTCTAGCTTCCAGAGCACTGTGGTGGACTGGTTACTCTGCCTTGCTTCCACACAAGAGTATTCTGTGACACTTGTTTTGCTCAATAGAAATCTAAATAGAACTGAGAACCAGTCACTGAATTCCCTGGCAATCTTCTGCTAACTTAATTACAGTTGCCATCTTCCATTCCTTGGACAACTCAGGAATTTAATAATTTCTGAGACATAGAATACTAGTTATGTCTGCCCAGTAAATATTGCCAGCTTTGGGAACTAGTGAGGTTATGGCTTGATTTGGTGTTTCTTTTTCTTTCTTTTAAAAAATCAGATCTGCTGAGATAGTGAAGCTAGAAGGTTTGGCTGAAGTTGATCTCAGGGGAAGAGGCAAAGACAGTTTTTTTTCGAGGTTTTCCCTCTTGGGTGTCTGAGATGTGGGAAGTTCCAACTATGTATAGTAAGTGGTTTGTGAATGCAGCCAGAGTATACCATTTTGAGAGTAGCAGAAGTAGTGTTAGTAATAAGAAAATGCTTATGTTAAGATCCATAGTGTTCAAAATGGTCTTTCATGGTGATTACATGAATTAAAACTTTTGGGTATATTATGACCTTATCTATTGTTGTAAACCTACAAGGTCATGACTGGAGTGTACCCTACACTTACATACTGATGTGTCTTTGTGTCTGTCTGAATACAAGCCACCTGTGTGGCATCTGTGGATTACTAGACAAATGTAAAAGCAGTCTCTCATCTCCTTTTGGGATGTAAGTTTAGTAGAAGGAATCATATTGCCCTTTCAGTAAATACTAGCTATCCCCACCCCAGACACTTTTACAGGTTGCAACATATCCATGTGACAACTTGTTGTAGTGTTTGAAATACACACGGAAGGAATGTTCGACAATTTCTTTTTGATAGAAAAAAAGTTTTAAAAGTCACTAAGATATTGCCTTATTTGGGACAGGTAGAAACAGTCTGTCAAAATCTGCCTTTCTCTATCCTCTCTACTTTAACAGAGGTAGTTTTCTGGGTTACTAGATACTGCATTTCTCATTTATGTCACACCCTGCAGAGGTTAGAGATGGACAGATGGTGTAACATGATCACAGCAGAGTGCTGTGACAAGTGATTCTCTTCTGGTTGTCTGAATGGGTTTTACAAACCTAGTTATAACTACTACTTTTCAAGTTTAAACATGGTTTTGAGAGAAACTTTACATAATTCAGCATACTTAAAATTACAGTCCTTTTTGCTGCTTGTGGCCTTCAGGTTCTGCCATGATCTGAACTTAGGGTTACTTAATAAAATTTATCTTCAACCTTTGCACACTCATTGTCAATCCCTCCCTTGTCCTGCAAAACACAAACAAGTACTTTTAAGAAAAGCTCCTTTAAACTCTCTGGGCTTGTGAAGTGTACTGGTTTTGAGGTTTAATCTAAATTTGTTCTTTAAAAGAAAAATGTATTTGTTAGTAAATGATGCACTAGTTTGTGGAACTCTTCCTGTATATTTTTGTCAAAGTTCCCCCCAAGCCTTTCTAAGAATCAAATTCTGGAACATTATTATCATGATGGCATTTGATTGGTTTCTGTTGAAGTTTTTAAAGGTTTTCTTGTATTTAACTTCTTCTAACAAGCATTTAAATGTTCAGTTTAATTACTGCTTCCTTATTATTAATCAAATTCTCTAATTTATTATAGTGCAAGTATGTTGGACCTCTGTGTTTGGTTTTTCAGGTTCGGGTGTTGTTGTTTTGGTGTTTGTTTTTTTTTTTTAAATTTCTGTTTGCAGTGAGATGTCTCTGTTATATTCAGGCATTTGAAATGCCTGATAATGCTTCTAGGTCTTCTCTACTCCAGGAGTTTCTTACTTGGGACAGGAAGCAATACTACCTGCTGGTTGTAAGAGTTGCATCTAGCAGGCATTGGGTCATTACAGGTTCTTTTAGCAAGTGACTGAACCTGTTGATGAAGTAACTGCAAGAAACACCTGTTTACAGACAATGGACACAGATGGAAGATTATTAAATAGAGCAGTTTTGACTGTTCAGTGGCATTTTTTTTCCTCCCACCTGCAGCCAGTCAGATTTTTGACATTAGTAGGTAATGCTGAGATTTATATATATATATAATTTTTTTTTTTTTAAAAATTCCTACTGAACCCTTTCCCAAACAGGATGTCTCTGTGTTAATTATGATAGCCAAGAGTATTTTCAATCCTATACATTGTGGTATTATTGTTCTATAATAACAAAACCCTCTGTATCAGAATTACACATTTTCCTCCTATTCATGAATATATTCTGTGATATGTTATGATTATTAAAGAGTGGTGCAGTGTACTAAAGGTGAAGACCTCCTTCTGAATACAGTGTATCTAAAATAATTTTACATGCCCACTGTCTTCTTTAGGAATGCTCATCTTCAGCTCTTGCATCCTTCAGTGAGGCTATTTTGAGTCATGTTGCTCCAGAGGAACGGCCTAGACTGGGAATAAAATCTATCTGATGGTTCTTAATCACTAGATAGCTTTACAAATCATGTCTAAGGTCCTGAACTGACAGTAGAAGCCATACGGAACTGAAGAGACAATCTTAGATGGGAGTAATGGCTTGTAGCATTGTCTTCTGCAGCTGACATGGAGTTGTCTCATTCTACCCATCCGAGTTTAATTTTTCAATAGAGTGCATAAAGATGATTCAAGTACAAGATACTGACCAATCTCTGCAGTGATTATGGCCTCAAAACTACTACACTTGTTTATTGACACGTAACAATTTATTTTCTGGTAGTGGCTTAACAGTCAGAGGAAATTTTTGAGTTTGATGCTTTCCAAATCTCAAGGTGGCTAAGTGTGGATTTTAATCTTGATGTATTAAACAGTGTGCAGTGTACTGCCGATGGTCTCTGCAAGACAGAATGCTCTAGCCTTAAGGGTTGGTTAACGTGGGAAGAATGTAGTTGCATTATCTGGACTTCATTGTACTGCCTGTGTTCTTACTCCATCTTCACTAGGCATCCCTCTGAGCCTGTGCTGATTTTCTTTCTCAGTCCACCAACAAGAGGACAGTGTTACTAGAGAGTAGTCTTGGTAAAGCATCTGTGCTGAATAAATCTGCATGTGGTTTGTGAGGCTCAAATTTAGAGAATCATTGTATTCCCATACCTGGTTTAGTCCTGTTTCTGTTTCCAGTTAAACATTGTTTGGAGTGATAGATGCTGTGTCAGAATGGTATTGTCAGTGTAGAATAATCTGTGGGTTGGTATTGCTGTATGTTTGAGGGAACTTGGGTGATAAGATCTCATAATGGCTATGTGGCCTCTTAAAGAATAAAAGTCAGTTTGTTTGAACATAATGGCTTATCTGAAATGTGAGTAGCATTTTTGTGGACTTTCCAACAGTACTTAATGGAGTTTGTGTGTCCTGACTTTCTTAACAGATTTTCAAAATGCCTTTATTAGAATGCAGGATTGTGGTGCCAGTAATGAGAATGGACTTGTAACCTATCTTGGTTTTTTGTTTTTGTTTTTTTTTTCCCCTTATGTTTGCCTTATTTTTCCTTGCCTGGTGGATCCAACAGAAATTAAACTTAGATGTAAGAAGTGTGTCCTTAGTCCTTAGGCTGACTTTGAATTCAATTTATAAAACCACAGTTGCTGTAGATGGATGGAAAAAATATTTCTTTGCAGAAAGATTTCTGCTGTGAAGTAAGTTCTTGTCTTCGAAATCTGAACCTTCACTTTGCTCATTTCTAAACATCTTGGTCTTAGAAGGGAAAAAAATGAGGTGTCCCAAAATGAACACAGTCAGAGAGAAAACAGGAAGAAAAAGTAACACCAAGCCATTTCTTTATCAAAACCAACCAGTAGATTGCTACTTTGTCTGTTTTCTCTTGCTGTCTTGCATATACTTTCTGATAGACAGTTCAGTAGTTCTTGCAAGCTTTTAACTCATCTGGGGAATAAACTTTTTCTCCAGATCCATAGATTTGGAAAAAAAGGAATATTCATTCAGCTGGATATGTTGTTTTCTAGTGCTGAGTGTTCTGTAACATAGCTGTGCACCAGTATGATCTCTTAAAAACTTGAGTTTACTTGGGTTACTGTGTTCCGGGCTTTGAAATGGTTTCAAATGGATATCTACTGTGTCTGTGCTCGTTCTGTGTCTGTCCTCTTACGGATAACGAGCACACTTCTTCCCCTTTTCCCTTCTTGTCCTCCAAATTGTAACATCTTCCACAGTTCTAAGAATAAAATGCTCTGGTGTCACAAATGTATAGGTTGCTGTGCTGGTTTGAGGCTAATTGGAATATTTTAATAGAGAAAATTACACTATAGGCTGTGAAAGGAAAACATGGCGATGTCTATTTGACTCGTAGGCTTGCTGAAATGGTTAAGAGATGAAACCAAAACATAGATAAGTCAGTCTGCAGGGGTACAGCATCTCGGTCTAGCAGCTTCTGGCTCTTTCTACTCTCTGCTGAGTAATCTCACTAATAGCTTTTCTTCTGATCCTCTGAGCTCACCTTGCGCATAAGGCAAACCTTGGGGTAAGGTATAGGAGTGGGGAGAAGGTGGAAGGGTGGTTGGGAACTCCTCCTGGGGTCTCTGATTTCTGGGAGGGGAGTTGTGTTTCTGTATTACCTTTAACTTGTATATTTCTGTAAATATTCCTGTATATGGTGTATATATCTGCTTGTACATTGTGCAAAGCAGTAAATATAGCTTCATTCCTTAACTTCCAGCTGACTGAGTTCTAGTCTGGGTCATTTTTCAAAGTGTGGGGGATGGGTAACTCCCAAACCATCACAGTTGCTTATCCGGAGTGTTTGTTGGAACATTACTGGGGATTTAGGGGAAAATATCCCTATGCTCTAGAACTGACTTGCCATACTGTTCCAAAGTGTTAATTGAAAAAGGTCTGTCTGTTGAAAAGCTTGTTTCTTTGAGTGTCCTTGTTCACATAACAGCTGATGAGTTGTGCTGTCCAAATCTTAAGCCAAACTGGATTTGAAGTTTCCAGCAGTGTGGTAGCTCTAAAGCGATTATGAGCTTTCTTACTAGTTGGGGGAGGTAGGGTGAGGGGATAATTGGTTTCTTTTTTTCTTAGGTGTCTGACTTCCCTTTGGTTTCCAGAGGGTCAGTGCTGTACTAGGTGGCTGTGCCAACAGGATAAGGCTTCTGCAATTTGTTTCTCTGCAGAATCTCTAACACTCCCAAAGACACTCAACTTGCCAGATAAAGTCAATACAGCTAAATGAATAGGTTAAGTTAAGATTAAATGGTTAAATACCTATTAGACGTTCTTTTGCCCTCTCTGCCACTATATTCTGTATACCACTTATCCTTCTCTTTTAACAGAAATCTGAGTGGGATTATTATTTAAACTCTACAAAAGTTATCTTAAGGTTACTTGCTGGTTATAGTGCAGCAAAATATTAAATATTTGACTTGCTGCGTTTCCTATATATGAACAGAAACAACTGAGTTACCTACAGCATGTGTATTGCTGTGTGTGCATGGCATTTTAGCTTTAATGGTCTACAAGACTTTGTGAAGTTTAAGGATAACGATTAGATGCATCATTTTTTACAGCGTAGTATTTATTGTGCTTGCTGTGTTTCGAATGGGCGTGTAAAGAAATAGAATTTCATGTGTCTCAAGTCCAATAGTCACTCTCCTATGCCTGCTTTAATCTTCTGGCTGTATTAGCTGCTATTGTTCATCTAAAATGGTCTTGCTATTTTAGGAGATGCCGACGTAACACACATTGCCAGCAATTGTACTGAATGCTTCAGTGCTGAACCAGTTGCTCAGGTACCCTGCCTGTATTTGTTGCTATGGGAGATTGGAAGACTATTACTGTGCCAGTGCTGTCATCAGGTAAATTGATTTTCTAACTTTACTGGTGATGTTTTAACTGCTGGAGAGAGATTGGAGTTTTGTGCATGACATAATTGTTATTTAACATTCAGCTTAACTAGTCATGTGGCATGTGTAGATTGAGTCCTTACAGAAATGCTGTTGTCCGTTAAAGTATACCTAAAGGTTCTAAGATTTTTTTTTTTAGCCACACTATTTTAATCACACTTTTTGGGTTATCTTTCATTTTCAGAGTTTTCTGATTCTAAATTCTATTGTGTCATAAATCTATTACGAATTTATTAAAGAGAAAAAATATTTTCTTGCCTGTTTCTACCTAGTGAAAGAATTGAATTACAGCATACACTTAATATAAATAAGGATATCGTACTTTGTATAGGAATTGTCACTAAATGCACAGCTTTTGCATCTGTGTAAAAATGAAAAAAAGTTGTGTTGTAGCAAGCCAATTAGGCAGAAAGATTAGGAAGATTTTTTTTTTTTGATTGGTGGAGAAGGAACATTTGAAAGCTATCATACCTTAAAATGTAATCAAGCCTTTAACTCTTCAGTGAGAGTTTATAATTGGTTTTTTGTTGTGAATTGCTTGATACAGTTCATTCTAGGTGAAATTCTAAGCACTAAGCTACAGAAGTGAATTTCTGTGTTATTTGAGTAGTTGGAGATATTTTTTTGTATGTGAAATGTTGTAAACTATTGGTCCTGACTTTTTTTTTTTCCATGTCTTTAACTTTTAGATAGCAAAAATATTTTTCAGTATACCTCAGAAAAAATGCTGTCTCCCCCAGGCATGAATTCACAAGTGCTACGCCTGCCACTGCCTTCATCCAAAAGCACACATGGCTTTTTCAGTGCCTTCTGCACAGAAGAGAATATTGAACAGAGTATATCCTATCTCAACAGGGTAAGCCAGATCTTGTTTATTGGAGGTTGAGTAAAGATGGCATTAAATAATTCGTGGTCGTAAAGATAGACTGGACTAAAGAGGCTTGTTTTTCAGTGCTCAGAAGCTGAAGTTGGTGGGGAATAGGGTACTGGTGTAGGGGAGTGGGTGTGTGATCTCCGAACCTCCCCTCACTGATACTGTTTCTGTTTTTTGAAGAACTGTAAGAGACTGATCCAGTTATTTATTCCCTTCCTCCTTGTCTTTTGCCAGGAACTGACAACCTTGGGTTTTCCTTCTATTTACGCAGAGTCCAAAGGCAAAGAATTAAATTTAATATCTATCATAAATTGCATGAATGAGTTGCTTGTACTGCAGCACAAGAATCTGCGAGCTCAGGAAGAAGTAGAAATCCAGCATCTGAAACTGGGTAGTGATATGGATCACTTACAGAACTGCTATGCTAAGCTGAAGGTAGAAAACAAGATAAATCTACCAATATTGTGCAGCCCTTATATGTAAATGATACTGTGCATTCTTAACAGTGAACGTGCTTTTTAATGGTTTTCTCCCCAGTACTAATTTGCAATGGTATGTTTTATGTGTTTGGGTTTTATTTTTAAGTCTCTTTCCAGTTTAAAATTCCTCTAAAAAGTATGAATTAATGAAAGAACGGAAAGCTTACTTGCTTATTGACAGTGATGGCCTCTTGAATCAAGGAAGAGGGAAGACTGTTTGGCTTAGAGTTGTTAATGCAAGTTGTGGGTGACAGTGTTAAACACTTCAGTTTGTATCATTCAGTATCAATTCTATGTCCAACTTCAAAAGAGAAATTCCCAATATAATTGTAACCAATAAAAGTGTAAGTAGCATTACTTGTGTGTCATAGGGGTATTATCAGTCTTTATATGTAGCTCTTTTAATGTTGGAGGCCTTGGATAGCTGACTACAAAGCCTCTTTGTAAAAATTGCTTGGAAGTTGTCATTTAAACTGAAGGTACTAAGCTGTTTTATCACAACATGAATACATACACGAGGCCATTCACTGTGGAGTATCAGATACATTGGAAGTTCCCAGTCTAGGCTAATTCATGGGTACTTGTATATGCAGTCGTATTAGAACAATGCTGTAATTTCCTTGATTCTTTCAAGAAAATATTTCAATGCATGGCTTGAGGTCTTTGAATTGCTTTTAAATAGGTCTGCCCAGCATTATCTCCTTGACAAATACTGCTGTAGATTCTCAGTCATGGTAGCCCTTCTGCTGAGATGGGTCTTCAACATTAAAACATGTAACTACACTCACTGTTGTTACAGACACTATGCAGTGTTAGGTTCCAGAATGCTGCAGTTGTGTTTCCTAGACAAATGTCTTTAAGGTGGGGAAGGTATAACCTGATAGTACTACTTCAATCCCAGGGCATTTAATTTAGCTGTCAGCTGGTAAGTTATCTCATGCAAATTCTTTTGGATACTGTGCAGCAATCCTCTTTACTTCCTACTGTGTTACTGATATTCCAATGTGACTCACTTAGAAGTTCTTGCTGCTTAAATACCTCTGCACATTTGTAGTTCACTATACATATGAAGCAAAAGAGCTTGTATGTAGTGTTTGGTTCTGTTATTTAAGTTGGATTTTTGCTTTTGTTTGTATCTCATATTTGTTGAAAAAATATTGCTAAAATGCTAGTTTTGCATAATCTGTTAAAATGAGAACATCAGTTCAGCCTTACTCTATATATGAGAACTTTACTTTGCTGTGGTCAGTCTGCATATTGTGTCAGTTGTTCCTTTGGTTACTTAACAGAAGAATTCCAGGAATACTGCAGTCCTGAATTCAGACAGGTTGTTTAGTATCTACCTCACTATCACAGTATGTAATCCTGACATAATGAAAAAGTAATAACTGTATAAGATAATATCTGTTAAACATCAAGATAAATTTCTGTTTCCTATACTCAAGAATCTTACTTCTGGCTCCAGAAAATAGAAGTAACTTGCCATTGAAAATGCAAGGTCATCCTCAAAACATCAGATCAAATATATGTAGGCTAACTTTGAGTAAAATGGTTTGATAGTTTGGTTTGATTGTTGGTTTTTTGTTTGTGGGGGTGTTCTTTTGTTTGTTTGACTTGGTGTTTTTCAGTTATTTGCTATCTTTGATACTGGATTATCAACACTTCTTCTAGGAGCAGCTAGAAATATCTAAAAGAGAAATAGTTGGACTTCAGGAAAGAGACAGACAACTGCAAAGCAAGAACAGAAATTTGCACCAGTTACTTAAAAGTGAAAAGGATGAAGTAAGTTGTCTTGTACTGTAACATCTTATCACATGGCTATTCAGTAATAGGAATTTTTCCAAGCAGTCTTGTAATTGTTCACTTTGAATGCTTTTTGCTTTGTTTGTGGGAGGTGTGTGATTTTTTTTTTCCCCCTTTTTATTTTTTTTTTATCCTGTTACATTGTAGAGGAGAGCAAAAGACAAAGAATGGAGGTAGGGGTAAAGCCAGCCCAAAAGCTCAGTCTCATTAAACTCGGGAGTCTTGGAAGAGCCACAATAGGAAAACTCTTTGAAATCTAAGACACTCTCTAATTAGAGATTTGTTTCCAGAGTGCTTTTCCCTCACTGTGCATAGCTCAGACGTTTCTGTGAATGTTCTGTGTTCACAAACGTTAACAATCACAATGATATATTTTTATATATAGTAAACATCCAAAATTTCACACTTAAAATGTTGAATACACGGTGTGTTTGTAAAAATAAAACTGATTTAAAAAACAAATAAGTACTCAAGTTATTTATAATCCAGACAAAAAATATGTCTTTTAGGTCAAGTGGAATAATCTGTCTTGCAGCATCCTGTTGTCCAACAAAAGAATACTACGATTTTGTTTGGTGTTGTTTTTTTTTTTAGTGTAAACCTAAAAGGCATTCTTCAGAGTTAAACTAGACCCTAAACATTAGTTACTGAGGACAAAAATATTCTCTTTCTCTGCTCTGTTCAATAAAAATGTTAAAGAATCTTCAAAGGAGCTATAGTATTTGCTTATGGTGATGGTTTCTGCAAAAAATAAGATCAAAGTTTGGGATCTGCAGCTTGAGAGAGTTTCAATTCCTTTTGTCACTTTCACTGGAAATAGTTTAATAGAAGCATTTTGCTTCATATTACTTTTCATTTTCTGAAGGAACATCCTTTAGTTGAAGAAATACTTTTTTTGGTGGGATTGCTTTTAGGTACAGAAGTTACAAAACATAATTTCGAGTAGAGCTACACAATACAATCATGATATGAAGAGGAAAGAGAGAGAATACAACAAATTAAAGGAACGCTTGCAACAGTTAGTCATGAACAAAAAGGACAAAAAGATAGGTAAGTAGCTCTATGAATTTTACTACAGCAAGATGGCATATTCTGTATGTTAAAAATAATTACATTTTTTTTGGAGTACCTTTTAAAGTCAATATGGCTCTCCTTTTGTAGATTTTCCTTTTAGATGTTAAAGTTTCACACAAAAAGTGTAGTATTTCCTGTCAATGGACTGTGTAAGGCTAAAAAACTTTTTATATTGTGTTCCATAAGATTGCTTACCAAATGCAAACCAAGATTGCTATCTTGGTACAAAGTGAGTTTCTTACTAGAGAGAATAACTTGAAATTACTTCCTAAGAGAGTGTTGTCTCCTACCTTCTTGCTTTGCTATCACAAGACTTTGGACAGTGTCATAAACACTGTTATGGCCACCAGATACAACCAGGAAGGAGCATTGCATGAATTTCAGTTTTGTCTTGTTTGTTTGTTTCCACTTCAGAAACTACTTGTGTTACTAAGTGATGAGATGAGAAATTGTAGAGGAAGTGAGATAAGTCATACATAGCATCTCATGCTATATGAAATGAGAAGAAATCTCCTTGGTCATGAGTACTCATGTATTGTGCTGCCCACATTGTATTCAGGCTATGAATTGTTACTCTCTAGTATGAGTGGAGTTGTATGTTAATTAAGACAGATATTAGTGTTATGTAATTGAAAATATCTGCACCTTTTGGTTCATATATTTATCCTTACAGTATTTGTATAAATTCTCTGAAGTGGAAGGGAAGTCCTATTCTTCCTCTTATTTCAGCTGACATTCCCAAAACATTCGTTCATTTCCCAACTGTAAAGTTTGTTGCATTTTAGTAAACTTACTTAGTTCCCTAAACCAGAAGACAAGTATTCATATTGTTACCAACTTAATTTTCTGCTGACATAGTTTTATGGAAGTGCTTGTGGGTAGCCAAAACAGGTTAGGACACTGTAGCAGGAACAGCTGCTTTGGCTACAGAAGGTTTTTTTAGATACGAGCTCAGTAATCTCTAGAGTCTCACCCCAAGGTCAGCAAAACTTAGTTATGCCATATTCTTGACTCCAACTGTTTTAATGCAAGTTCAAGTATCAGTGAGGTCAAAATAAGAGTTTTAACTATAGTTACTGTTTGCTTGATAGCTTACTAGAATTGAACTTGGACTACTAATCTGTAGCGATGTGTCAGTTTTGGGGCTTTGTTTTTCTGGTGGGTTTTGTTGTTGGGACCTGTTTGTTTTTCCTTCAAATGTGTACAGAGACATTGTGTTTTGAGGAATACACTGTGAAACATCAGGAAGTTGCTTGCTGTAGACTGGAGATAAAATTGACCAAAAGAGAGAGATTGGCTTTTATACATTGTTGATATAAATGCTGAAATAAGGATAAAGGTGCTGTTAAGAAATGCATAAAAAAGATAAGACAGGATGAGAATGCATCCCTCTGTCAGTTTCCAAACACAAAAATGTGTTTTCTGTCCTTGACTATCTTAGTTTGGTAAGCAGACCAATGTGGTTTCTTATGAGTCTGAATGAGGGAAATATTTGGGTAATAATGTTCTCTTGACAATAACTGTTATGTAAATGCAAATAGATAAATGAAATCTCACCTGTATATATTTGCATGTTTTTTCACACTTTGAAATATCCTTTTCATTTGTAGCTATGGAAGTTCTAAATTATGTTGGTAGAGCTGATGGGAAGAGAGGTGCATGGAGGACTGATAAGACAGAAGCCAGGTAGTTGTCTGAGAACATTAATTGAAGCATATATTATGGCTGTTATGTTGTTACTGTAAGATTTCTTCTTCCAGAAATGAGGAAGAAATGTACAAAGTTCTGTTAAGTGATTATGAACAACGCCAAAAACAACTTTTAATGGAAAATGCTGAGCTGAAAAAACTTCTGCAGCAAATGAAGAAAGAAATTATTTCGCTACTCCCACCACAGAAACAGAAACCTAAAGAAAGGTCTGAAGATGGACCAGTAAGTTCAATTAAAATTAAATTTGTGTGGTAGTTAGGATTGTATAGAATGGGTTAAATGCTTGAAGTGTGGAGTATTCATGCCTGGTACTGAAACAGCTGTAGCTTTTTCAGTCTAAATCTACTGTAGTATCCTGGGCTAGTCCTCTATTTTCCGTTTAGGATTTTATGGCTTAGCTCTTCAAGACAGCATTCAGGTTTGATGTTAGAACAGTAGTGTAAAAAGAAGTGTGAGGGAGGTGCCAGTTCCACTCTACCCTCAGTGTGTTATGGGCAGGGTGCTTTCCCATGGGGAAAAACAAGGCAGAGACAAATTGACTTTATTTTCAATGGGAAAAAATCTTTGTCTTAAATCCTGTTTGTGCTGCATAGTGAGTTTATGGGCAGTTGCTAGTTCAGTGTGACAGCTTAATTTAGCAATCTGAACTCAGTAGTTTGAAGACTCTGTGGTGAGGTTCTGGGGACTGCCAGGTCCCCAGCATTATGCTGTCAGGAGACTGAACTCTGACAGTCAGATTTCACTAGATGGAAAAATCTTCTGTATTTATAAGGGATTTCCTTTGGTAGATAAAATCCCTATACATATTTTAAATAAATGCATATATTTGGAATGAAGTGGTGTACCATTTCCTATTTCTGTTTCTACAGGTGCTGTCAGATCTGGAAGAAGATATTGGAGAATTAAATAAAGAGAATATGTGGGAACTCTCTTGTGAAACTGTGAGAGAACAGCTTACCAACAGCATTAGAAAACAATGGAGGATGTTGAAAAATCACGTTGAGAAGCTAGATAACCAAGGTGATGTTTAACAGTATTGCATATACATATGAAATGCTACTGACAATTTCATTTGGTATCATGATTTACTTCACTGGTTGTCTGAGCTACAAGAAAGCTAAAATGGAAGGAACTATGACCCGGTAGACTTAACTGAAGGGGCTTGCAACTGGCATTTTACCTTGTGAGTTTTAATTGTATGTGCAAATAATGCAGACAAAATGATTTGAAGTAACTGGATATAAAATATGTAAAACCTTCTCCAGAGTCTAGGCTTGCCACATCCATACATCTGAGGCTTCTTGTGGCATTATAAAACAAACTGGGTGGTGGTATGGTGCTGGACTCGCCTCGTTTTCCAGCTGTTAAACAGCATTAAAAGACATCTAAAAATATATAAAATTCTTTCCTAGTATTATTTTCCCATGCAAGCAAATGCTGCTGCTGTCACAAGGATGTTTGCAGTCAGGAATAAGACTGAGAAGGTCATGCATGCAGTTGCAAATAAGAAAGCAGATGATATATGAGAGTATATTTGTAGTATAGAAAGGATTTTAAGAACACTAGTTCTGAATAATATTTGATTTGGTGTAATGAATTTAAAAAATAGTTGTAAACATTAGGAAAAAAGTTTCAAGTATTTGCTGTTTCCTTAGAATCTCCTCCTTTTTTACTCTGTAGAGATGACCATATCTAGTCCTTTAGGATTCAAATAATGTTCAAACACTAGCATCAGGAAATCAAAATGTGGCTCATTACAATCGCTGTGATAATTATGCATGAAATTAAATAAAGTAGTATTTGATTATATAAAATACATTTTATTCCTCTCTAATTCATTCCCTGTCTGGGATGAAAATATGCACACAATGTTTGTTAGCTCTATTTCTCCTTCACAAGACTTGAAGGAAAAGACTTACTTTTTATATCTGCTATAAATATAGTTACTGTCATATTTTTATGAAAGCACAAGCTCTTCAGAAGTAGTCTCAGAAGAATAGGCTAATAGCATGTCAGTGAGAAGTAGTCTTTAGTTGTCTTTTGACAATCCAAAACAGTTGGGGTTTCTTGTGGTACTTTTATTGCAGTGCAGATACATCATTTACTTTGAGGAGTGTGAAACAGTTGTGTTTCATAGAATCATAGAATGGCAAGGTTGGAAGGGACCTCAAGGATCATCTAGTTCCAACCCCCTGCCATAGGCAGGGACACCTCCCACTAGTACAGGTTACTCAAGGCCTCATCCAATCTGGCCTTGAACACATCCAGGGAGGGAGCATCCACAACCTCCCTGGGCAACCTGTTCCAGTGCCTCACCACCCTTACTGTAAAGAACTTCCTCCTAACATCTAGTCTAAATCTCCCCTCTGCCAGTTTAAGCCCATTGCCCCTTGTCCTGTCATTGCAGGACCTTGTAAATAATCCTTCCCCAGCCTTCCTGTAGGCCCCCTTCAGATACTGGAAGGCTACTATCAGGTCCCCTCGAAGCCTTCTCTTCTCCAGGCTGAAGAGCCCCAACTCTCTCAGTCTGTCCTCATAGGAGAGCTGCTCCAGCCCTCTGATCATCTTTGTGGCCCTCCTCTGGACCCGCTCCAACACCTCCATGTCCTTCCTGTGCTGAGGGCTCCAGAACTGCACACAGTACTCCAGGTGGGGTCTGACGAGAGCAGAGTAAAGGGGCAGAATCACCTCCCTTGCTCTGCTGGCCACGCTGCTCTTGATGCAGCCTAGGACTCGGTTGGCTGTCTGGGCTGCATGTGCACACTGCAGACTCATGTTGAGCTTTTCATCAACCCAGACTCCAAGGTCCTTTTCCTCAGGGCTGCTCTCCAGCCATTCACCACCCAGCCTGTATTTGTGCTTGGGATTGTGCCTACCCAGGTGCAGGACCTTACACTTGGCCTTATTGAATTTCATCAGGTTGGCCTGGGCCCAACTCAATTTTCATTGCCTTTTTTCCTGAAATGGATTTTGTCCATAATTCTGTAGCACCAATTCTGGATTTCTTGTCTCTGATAAAAGTGATATACACTCTGTATCCTGTATCTTTGAGGATTAAACCATTAGTCTGAAACCTTTTGCTATTGTTACGATACTCTTTTTGATTTGTTTTTAATTAGCTTTTTCCCCCCCTTAGTGTCACGTGTACACTCAGGAGCCTTGAATGAAAAAGATGTCATTTCAAGAGAAGACCATGAGCTGCAAACTGAAAAGCTGGAGTTAGAGATTCAGCAGTGTAAAGAAATGATCAAAACTCAGCAACAGCTCTTACAGGTAGCACACTAATTTAAAAAAAAAAAAAAAAAAAATTCCCCCCCTCAACTGTAAGCTTTTCTGTTAGGCTTTTGATTAGTTTTGATTTTTTTTGTTTTGTGTGGGTTTGTTGTTTTTTTCTTGTTTTGTTTTTGTGGGGTTTTTTTGTTGTTGTTTTGTTTTAAGTAGTGGTGGATTTTTTTTGGTAGATTATTTTTTTGGGGGGTTGGTTGGTGTATGATTTTGTTTTTTGTTGGGGTATTCCTTGAGGGTTTATGGTTTGTTTTAATGTGCCCCTTCTCTCATCTCCTGAGCCTTTCTCCATTCTTTGACAATGCCTCTCAAATAAAATATCTTAATGGTTTGTCCAAGTATAGGTGTGCTAGTGGGCTGGTTAGTAAATTTCACGAGTTTTTAATCCTGGTGGGAATAATTTAAGGGATCAACAAAAATCAGGTCAGCTCCCTGAACAGGAACACTTTATTTGCTAGTTGAAACTGTACCCCACCAGCCAAACTTGATACTTTCCACATATTAAACTTAAATCATTTACCTGATGAGATGGAACCTGTGGAAATACTGCATCTCTTAATAGTCTGTGAAGGTTTGGGAGTTCCCTGCCCCACCCCCACTTTGTAAAATGACCCAGACTAGAACTCAAGTCAGCTGGAAGTTAAAAGATGAAGCTCTATTTACAGCTCAGCACAATGTACAAGCAGAGATATACACTATATACAGGAATAGTTACAGAAATATACAAGTTAAAAGTAATACAGCAACACAACTCCCCTCCCAGAAATCAGAGACCCCAGGAAGGGCTCCCAACCACCCTTCCACCTTCTCCCCACCCCTGTACCTTACCCCAAGGTTTGCCTTGCATGCAAGGTAAATTAGGAGGATCAGCCAGGGAGGTTAGAAGAAAAGGTGTTAGTGAGGATTAATCGGCAGAAGAGTCAGAGCCAGAAGCTGCTAGATCGTCCCAACAGCTGCTGTTCCAGCAGGCAACAGACAGAGACTGACTTATCTATATGTTATGGTTATTGTTCCCAAACGATTTTTCAGCAAGCCTATGAGTGAAGTAGACATCATGATGTTTTCCTTTCACAGCCTATGGTGTAATTTTCTCTATTAAAATATTCTAATTAGCCTCAAACCAGCACATAGTCACTCCTGAATTGATGTTTGTGCCTTTTTGTTGTTTTGTATTTGCAGCAGCAGCTTATGTCTCCGTGTGATGATGACACCACTCTGTTACTACAGGACTGCTATTTGTTGGAAGAGAGAGAGCGTCTTCAGGAAGAATGGAGACTATTTCGGGAACAGAAAAAGAATTTTGAGAAAGAACGAAGAAGTTTTACAGAAGCTGCTATTAGATTGGGACTTGAGGTATTAGAAAAGGGAATTCTTATGGAAGATGAATTACAATTAAATATTTTTACTGTTTATACACACTGAAGTGCAGCTGCCTAACAAGATCTGATTGCGAACATCTCTAGAGAAATTTCATTCCCATACTGTGTGAATTATAGAATCATAGAATGGTAAGGTTGGAAGGGACCTCACAGATCATCTAGTTCCAACTCCCTGCCATAGGCAGGGACACCTCCCACTAGTACAGGTTACATCTTTAGTCGTTGTAGGAGATCATTCTGTTGCCAAAAAAACCTCAAACAAAACCACAACAAAACATTCCAAATGAAACAACTAAAAATACCCCACCAAAAAACTTCACAAGTTTTTGTCAATATTCAGAAATACAGTTGCTGTGACTGGAATGACTTACCTTTTAGATATTTCAAAAGCCAAAAAAAAAAAAACTTTTAAAAATCAGATCACTTCTACTAGATGCTGTTTTTGTTTTTCTACAAAAGCAAGATCTGCAAATTTCAGTCAGATTTGGCTGCAGAGTTGAGTTCTCAAATGTATACCATTCCTAAATTTTGTAGAATCCAGTGATCACTGAAGAAACAAGAAGTAACTGTTTTCTTCCTCTTAGCAGGGTTATTATCTGTTCTGTTCCTGTAGTTAAGTAGACAGGTAAGCACATACTGGAAGCAGTTAAGATAGATGTGTCTAAACGAACTGCAGTATGTGTGTCCATTGTGTAATTGTTAGGGAGGTCCAAGAACAGGAAGGGATATACAAGTTTAGCAGGAAATAATCTGATCATGATGATAGATTGTGAAACTGATGGTAGAGATAGGAGAGGGAAAAAAAGACGTTAAAAGGAAAACCCCAAAAAAATAAGAAAGGACTTTAGATTGATTGCGTACAGAATTGTATTGCTTTGACATGCAGAGTGTGGAGTGGCATGTGGTAAACGGTTATGAAACTGTGGATTCAGCTGGTCAGATGAAAGCAGTGCTATTGTTCGCCAAATCTCAGGTTCAGGACTCGTAGAAACTGTTGGAAATCAAGTCTAAATCATATCCAAAAAAATGTACCTTGTTTTGGATATATCAGGTAGTTGAATTCTGAATTTTTCTGCCACAGGAGAGAGTGAAGGAAATTAGCAGCACATCAGAAAGCACTTGCCTCAGGTCATGACCAACACATGCACAGATGGATACTAAAAGGGAGAGAGGACAGATGTTCCAACATCTCTAATCAACTGGGAAACTTCTGAGGGAATGCACTGCAGAAATTGGCCAGGTTCATGTGATCTTAAAAACAGTATCTCTTTTGGTCAGTTTTGGAGACAGAATGCTGAGCTAGATGGACCACATTCTGACTCAAGACAGCTTTTTCTTGTTGTTGTTAGACTGAAATTATTGCCAAAAATATAAAATATTTAAATTTTCTTTGCACAACATTAGTTCATATGGTGACAGATACTGACACTGCATATAGAAATATATTCTTTAACTTTTTAATGAAATTTTATTTGCATTTCAGCATTGATTTTCATTTCATGTTGGACCTTTAAGTTCAGTTTTAAAAGTTTGAGTGATAAACAAGTTGCTTGTTCAGAAGTGCTGAAGACTACATTGCAGCATAAGCTTAACTACCCATGCTTCTGCATGTAAAAATGCTTAAGTATGAAAAGAGAAGCAGTGCTGTAAACTTCGTAGATGTTTGAAGGTTTGCATTGGAGTTCAGCTTGCTCTGACAGTAGAAATAACTTTATAAAATAGAGATAATCTGTTTCATTGATGATTTTTGGAGATGAAGTAGCATGTTGCTTAATTAGAGAGCCACTGAATCTTTTGGGTAGTGGCTTTTAGCCATGAATTTTCTTTTCTGTGCTCAGAGTGGATTTTCACTGGAAAGTTAAACAACTTCTCTATAGTTATGGGTGAAAGTAATCAGTGCTATTTTCAATGTTTTTTTATCTGTTCAGAAGAAGTCTCTGGGTTGAGGTTTAAGCAGCAGCCCATAAATGAAGGCTACCTCCAAGAGAAAATGATACACTGAGAGGGAAGGAAAGTGGAACAGTGACAGGAAATTGTGTCACTGGAGTGGAGAATAGTAAAGTGGTAGGATCAGTCAGACCTCTGTGGAAGAAAAGCGTAGGGTTTGGCTTGTAAGTAAATACAGCCTCATCTAATCCTTGTTGGATTCAAAACCTTGCTCACATGACTGTAATTCTGTGTTAATCTGCTGATTCTCCTTAATTACATGGACATGTTACAACTTCTGCTTTGTTAGATACAGCAGCATCAGTTTAGTGTGGCCTAAGCTTTTTCCTGTGATAAGTGGAAACTATTCACTTTTTTCCTAGAGAAAGGCATTTGAAGAAGATAGAGGAGCATGGCTAAAGCAACAGTTCTTAAGTCTGTCAACTGATTACAAGCACTCTGAAAATGTGACAACTTCAAGTACCTTCTCAGGAAGCAAGTATTTGATTCAAATTATGTTCTTGTACTGTGTGTGTGTTGTTGGGTTGTTTGGTTATGTTTGGGGACACTTTTGTGTTTTGTGGGGTTTTTGTTTTGGGGTTTTTTTCCTCCTTTTTTCCCCTTTGAAGTAGAAGATGCAAATCTGAACAAAAGTGGTAAAACCCCAAAACTTCCCTGGACAAATCTAACCATGTATCTGTGTGCCTCTACCTGTCAAGGTACTGATCACTCAAAATCCTCTTTTTAAAAGGAACTCAAAATTACTTCCTCCATGATAATTATTCATGTAATGAATTCATACTTGTGAAGTGGTCTGGTAGATGTTAAGTACTCACAACACAGCTGGTAAGAAAAGGGAACTTTTAGAGTTACTAAGTTAAATTTTATGTGAGCAATTTAATTGCCAAGGCAGTTGAAGAAATTCGTGACCTATAGAGATCTGTATAGATTAGAAACAAGTTTTGGAAACAAAAGCATCACAATGTGGGAAACAGCAACATTAATTATTTGAGATGAGGTAGTGTTAAAAATGTCTACACATTCAGTAAAAATAAAATCCTTTGGAAAAGGAAATTGTGAAAATAGCATAATGATATTTAAAAGAGAGCAACTGAATGTTAAGATTCAAATCTTCATAAAGGGATTCCTTCAGAAAATGTCATGAACATATGCCTATATGACATGCAGTTTGGAATACATGTGGAAAATATTTTTTAATTCCCCTTTTTCTTTGAAGTTGGTAAGTTTATTTCCCAAACTCTTATGCCAGAATATGCAAGTGAAGTGTTTTGGTCTTCACTGCTGAGTCTTTAATACATTCTAAGGGGTAGGAGAGTAAGGTGAGACAGGGAGGGGGAGAAAAAAAGATGGGGGAGGAGTAACAGCATGTTACATAGATTCTTCTTGTGGCAGCCAACATTTAAAGATAAATGTGTGAAACAGCTGGCAAGTAAAGATAACTTGAATTTGTATTCTTGCTAGATAAAGTAGCCTGACTCGTGTTCTGGATTCCCCTTGTTTTTCTCTGTGCAGTTCCTGTAGTGCTTCTGTAACTAAAGTGAAATGATCTTCCACAAGTGGCAAACCTTAATTTTTAAATTTTTTTTTTAACAGAACAGATTGGCTGTGTCTCAGGAAAAATGACTTGATTTATCAGTTTGATCTGTTTAACATTCATTATACACTAAAGCTTTTGTGTTTGCCTTTCTCTGAATTCCAGTGTTCCTGGATGCATTTAATGCCATGTTCTCTCTAATAAATGGCATTCTTCAACTTTCCATATCCTAATCTTAAGTTATTGTATAATAGTAATTAAAAAAATGTCTACCACAAACATACTCAGTTTGGATATTACTGCACAGTTTAACATTAGAATTGTTTTAATTTTTGTTTTACACAATGCTTGCCCAGTTCTGTAAAGCTGCAATGAATGCTGTGAATATAGAATCATTCTATTTTATCCATTTCATGTAAAAGCTTTAAAATCTATGTGTGAAGAATTGGTGACATCTGATCTGTCCTTGCCAAGTTTGGCCAAGTCTTTCCATTACTGTAGTGATGGTTAAGTTTATATACATACTAAGCTAACCTAGTAGTGCTTTTTTAATTTTTTTCTATATTCTCTCAATTTTGCAAGTTCTCATGTTGCTGTTAATAACTGTGTAGTTATGCTGGAGAGGTGTTACATTCAGGAGTTTAAAAAGCTTCATCAATTGTGAAGTGAGAAACTTTACATTTATATGACTTTAAACTTGACTTCCACATGACTACTACCTGCAAGTGGTGGTTGTGTATGTAAATGTTTAATTTTCACATTTAGCGTGCTAGTTTTAACGTAAATAGCGTTAAATGTTATTTGATAAAATTCTCTAAGTACAACAAGGTTTATTATTATATAGATATACCGTAAGACTTTTCACAGAAATCACAGAAACATTCAGGTTGGAAAAGACCCTCAGGATCATCAAGTCCAACCAATATCCCTACTCTACAGGGTGCACCCTAAACCACATCCCCAAGCACCACATCCAAACAACCTTTAAAAAGATCCAGGATTGGTGACTTCACCACCTCCCTGGGCAGCCTATTCCAAAGTCTGACCACTCTTGCTGGCAAAAAAATATTTCCTAATGTCCAGTTTAAACCTACCCAGTCATGGCTGGAGGCCATTCCCTCTTGTTCTATCACTACCTGTGAGAAGAGACCAGCACCAACCTCTCCACAATGTCCTTTCAGGTAACTGTAGACAGCAACGAGGTCTCCCCTCAGCCTCCTCTTTTTCAAACTGACCATCCCCAGCTCCCTCAGTCACTCCTCCTAAGATTTATTCTCTAGGCCTTTCCCCAGCTATCGTTCTCCTCTGCATTCACTCCAGCACCTCCACATTCCTCTTGTAATGAGGTGCCCGAACTTTTGATAGAGTCTTTTTTGGGGTGGGCTTGTTTGTTGTTTTTTTTTTTTTTTTTAAACAAGTTGGCATAAAGAATCAAGTTCTTCAAATATTTTCTGTTATGCTGTAGTTTAACTGCTGATGCCTATATCTTTTAGGTTCTGACCAGGACAATCGGTTTGTGAAACCTACATCTCAGCAAAGAAAAGCTCACTGTGTGTCAAATGGTCCTGTTTCAGCAGAACCTTGCCAGACATCTCAGTGTATTACATGTAGCAGGTATTTAAAATCATGGTGTTGCAGATGGCTATTTTTATATTGCCAAACTGTGTAGGGAACAGACTCTGAGTTGTGATTAACTTGCAGAAAGGCTAATCTAAGGCTTATTACTGATTTTATAGCAGAGCACACTGAATGTCATATCATAAAAACAGTATTGTGTTTCTATCAAAAGCCTGATTTTATTTGCAACGAAATGTTCTCTTTCTCAGTTCCAGTGCTACATCAAAAAAACCTACTGGAGATAGCAAGCCAAATCAGTGTGTGGAAAGTGACAAAGAAGAAACCAAGTAATGCACAAAGTCATGGGAAGACTCTGGAGTTGGCATTCTGCTATGTAGAAACTTGCACATAGAACAACTGCCTTAGACTTCCTGGTGTTGCCTGATGGGTTTTTTTGTTAGATTTGTTCATTAAACTTGGCTCTAAAGTGATACAGAATGCTGTGGGTTTGACCATACTTCTAGAGGATTGTAGTGATATGACTTGTGGTGTGTATGTACGTGTGTGCATATGGCTTCTTTTTTTTTTTTTTTTAGATCATTTTTGCCTCTTTCTTTCAACTCTTGAACTCTTGAAGGAAGACTATAATAGCTTTGGTATTTTTTTGTGTAACGGAAGTTTGGATTCTGTGAATGAAGCAATGGTCTGAAATTTTGACTGTAAGGAAATACTGGATCCTGATGTTATCTTTCATGGCAGGCAGAAATAGCACTTTTAGAAATTGTTTAATTATTGGAAACATTTGTCTCAAGTGTACCTGGCATTAAAACTTCTTTTGCCTCAACTTGAATGTACAGTACATTGTAGATTTTTAATGAAACAGGTTCTATATATTTGTGTGATTTGAAAATACCTCTTTGATATTTCAGATGAGTTAAAAGTACAAAATCTTTATATATTTGTAAATAGACAAAGTGATTATGCTAAGAAAACATGAAACCTATATATACATAATATTATTTTACATAGCATTTTAAATTGTTTTATAGTGAGACTTGGTTTACAGATGCATTAGGACTTTCAGTGGTTCAGTCAAGAACCAAATTATTTCAAATGTGAACAATAAATGTGTAATTCTATACTAAGAAATGCTGGTTCTGTGTTTTTTGTGTGCACTAAACTTTTAAGGTACCATGATTGTAGGGCTGTATGCTGTCAACAAATCTGATGATGGCTTCAGGGATTTATTTTGTTTTGTTTTCTATTTCTATTTTCTTTTAGCTGACTCATGAATCTTCTTTTGGTATAGTTTTGGGGAAATCTGTTTTGTTTACTACATAGTAAAAGTAGCCAAGTAGAGGTCAGATGTTTCAATGTCTCTTTCACCTGACTTGAAGCATGCACTCTTCCTTGACCTTCATGCATCTGCAAATAGCTCTCCATAGAGCTATTGTGGCCAGCAGGGCAAAGGAGGTGTTCACTCCCTTTACTCTGCTCTTGTCAGACCCCACCTGGAGTACTGTGTACAGTTCTGGAGCCGCCAGCACAGGAAGGACATGGAAGTGTTGGAGTGGGTCCAGAGGAGGGCCACAAAGATGGTCAGAGGGCTGTAGCAGCTCTGCTATGAGGACAGGCTGAGAGAGTTGGGGATCTTCAGCCTGGAGAAGAGAAGGCTTCGAGGGGACCTGATAGTAGCCTTCCAGTATCTGAAGGGGGCCTACAGGAAGGCTGGGGAAGGATTATTTACAAGGTCCTGCAATGACAGGACAAGGGGCAATGGGTTTAAACTGGCAGAGGGGAGATTTAGACTGGATGTTAGGAGGAAGCTCTTTACAGTGAGGGTGGTGAGGCACTGGAACAGGTTGCCCAAGGAGGTTGTGTCTGCTCCCTCCCTGGATGTGTTCAAGGCCAGGTTGGATGAGGCCTTGAGTGACCTGTACTAATGGGAGGTGTCCCTGCCTATGGCAGGGGGTTGGAACTAGATGATCTGTGAGGTCCCTTTCAACCTTATCATTCTATGATTCTATAGCTGTGATCCTAATGCAACCGACCTTTCTGAAAGACATGTAAGAAACTTCTACCTTTCTCAGGGTAATAGGAAGGAAATTACCTCTAAAGCTTAGGATCTTTCACTGAAAAAGCATTGCTGCTTTGCCCATTGTCTTCAGAATTGGATGTAATGGAATGATTTGACTACCTGGAAAAACAGCAGCAGAGTAAGAGGGAAGAGAAGAACATAGTACTTCAGTATGCTAAGACATATTGTTTTCCTGGGATATGTATGGGAGGTGCTTTAGCTGGGTGGTCCTTATTGAGCTGAAGCTGACAGTGGAAACAGGCTCTGACTACCTGTTTGTCCGATTTTACAGAGACAGACCTTCCCCATGCTATGCCTTCCTGACAGACAGGGGCTCAGTCTGCGTGGCCTCACTGTACTGCAGCCATTCGAGTAAGTGTTCCCATTCAAAGTCATTTATGATAACTTGTTGCAGCCTGGTAAGGCCATCAACTTGTTGATTAAATCAAATAGCCATAAGTGTTGATAGATTATGTCCTTTCACCCAACTGATGTGCTGTTCTCGCTGTTGTAATAACTGTTTCCAGCTGCCATTTTGCTAGGCTGAAACCCTGTTTACTTGCCAGGTGTTTGCCACCCAGTGGCCTATCCGCTCTGTAGCTCCTTTAAAGACAGCATAGGAGTCAGTGTAGATACAGTCAGCACCATGTTGTGCTGCTGGTAGGACTGCCTAAAGTTCCCCTGTTCCCTTGACACATCCACTGCCACAGCCTTGTACTTCTATTCGTTTTGTCTATAGGATGAGACATCAGTGTATCGTACAGGGCAGCAATCTTAAAGAGGTGTTCACTGAAGTGCCTCCCTTCTGGGAAATGGTTTGCTTTATGGGCTTTGGAAGAACAAATTACTCTCTTTGTATTTCTGTAGTTTGGATACCTTAATGTTACCATCTGTAATAGGCATGGTGTCATTAACGCTCTCTGATGAGGCCTATCGTTTGCAGACTTGGTTTCTGGGCAATGCCTGTGGGTGGTGCTGCACCCTTCTGACCAACGTCTGACAGGCTAAAAGGTCCCCGGGAAATTACACTTTATCCCCTTCTGAGCTCTGCTACTTGATTCGTTGTTTGTACTAATGCTAAATCCTTTTCAAGGTCTGAATACCTGGTTTCAGTATTACCAGCCAACTGCTATGCTAAGCCACACAAAGGTATCCCAGGGCCAAACGTGGCCTCGGCTAACGTCACTGGCTTGATCTCATCACCAACTGGGAACAGAGGGGCATTCATCCAGTAGCAGTATCTGGTTCAGACCTGGGTTCTTATCAGCACCTTACGCTTTTTTTATTTCCAGTGTTTGTGTTTCCACCAACATAATGGTATTACACATCCACGTTTGTCTGCCCATGTAGTCAGATTGGAAAGACAACACAAATTTAAATGATAATACATTTTTTTTTTCTCTCCAGTTGCCCCTCAAATGGGTAATCACAGTCATGTCATCTGTGGAAAGGCTTTAGCAATGTATAGTTAGAGTTTGGCTTACACTTTGCCCACAGCAAGGATGGCTCTCTTGTATGATTTTAGTTATGGAAGAATAAATTTACATAGTAACATTTTTGCTTTTCGTATTTAAATATGTTAGCAATTAAGTAGAAGAACAGTACCTCATCCTGAGAGCCCTAGCAGGGTGCCCCACGTCTCTGAAGTCCACAGTTGAGGCAATACCAGTGTGCCACTAGGGGCTGCTGCTGTTCTGAAGTCATTGAGCTGTGCTTACTGGGTGGCTTACAATACATTCAGTTTAGCTTGACTCTCTTGCTAGACAGTTTTTCTGGCTAGCAAATTTTTAGGATAATAATGCATTTGAAGAACAAAATTTACCTATTTGATCTGTTCTTTGTGCCTGTTGAATGAGTAGCAATTAAACATTTTGTACTAAATTTTTGCTTTAACATTCTGCACTTGTTACAAAAGTGGTTAGTTCATTTGAATGTCTCTGTGGAAGAACCAACATTGTGTGTGTGTGTGCAGCTGAATCCTGATCTAACCTCTTAGACTTGATCTGGAATTATAAGGTACAGATTCAGCCCTGTCCCTGTAAAGAAAGAAAACATGTCTAGAGTCTTTTGTCTGCCCTACATGCAGTAGTCAGGAAGCTTCTAGATCTGAAGCTGCTGCTAATGATAGCAATATTGCAGGTGGTCTGTTTGATAGTACGGTCACACTGTACTACTTCACTATGACTTCAGGATCCCTTCTTACTCAAACTGTTGAAGAGCAAAGGAGAAGCCTGCTCACAGGAATGTAATACAGGTGTGTCACTGCACACAGGTGCATATTTGAGATAACAGAGCAAGTTTCTCCCTTGCTCTGACTATCAGTGACTAATTAACATACATTTATTGTTAGCTACCTGTGCATGGTATTGAAAAGATGAGTAGTTCTGTTGAACTGGAGTGTTTTTAATGAAATCTGTAAATGTAATATACATTGCTTCTTTTCCAGTCTGCATGAGTGTGCTTTTACCATAAATAACAATCTGATTAGGCATGAGATCTTACTTTGCAAGATAGATTACACCTGTTATTTTTTTTCCCGTTCACCCCCAGTAGCTGAGGATGGTACACTATATCTTTTGCAAAACACTCTGTAGCAAAACGAAACAAAACACAAAACCAAAACAAACACCACCACCACCACCCCCCAAAAAAAAAAAAACAAAACCCTGAAAAAAACCCCCAAACCTCATTAATAAAATCATTCTACTTACAAAACAGCCATCTTCCTAGCTTGAAGAACTACTTCAGCAGTATCTATCAACTTGTTCTATTCCAATTGCAGCAGGACAGAAAGATTCCCACTTGTAGGGAAAAAAAGTGATAAATTGGACCATATCCTATCTTTTTCTCAGGCCTGTTTTTATGTATACTTGAACAGGAGCAGGATAACTAATAAATCCCCAAGATATCTGTTTAAACAGCTTATTCTTCAGAGGAAAACAGAAGTATCTACAGGGCAATGGAAATGCTGTGTATGGTGAATTAGCTTAGCTACTATTTGTGCTCATTTTTTTTCTAAATTTATTTTCAGTTCCCACAAAGCTCTTGTGTGTGGGGACACATAAGAAATCTTGCTTTTTACTTTTTTCTCTTCCACTTCTCCACCTAATTTGTGGGAGCAGATGGCAAGATATGAAGGGTTAGTATAGTTTGGTTCAAAAATTAATCCCAAAAGAAATATTTCAATTATCTGATGTTTTATTTATTGCTTTGAGACAACACATCTGACCTCTAACATTCACTATGCCTAGCAAAGTTGCATCATAATTAAAAATACTGGGGAAAAAATCTCATGCTTATACTGTGTTGTAGTTTTCACAGTGACAGTACTCAGATTCCTTTTAGTCAGGTTGCACAAGATGTACAATTAACTGGAATTCATAATGAGTTAAGTTTGTTTTAAAGACATGTTCACTGGTAAAAAAAGATGAGGTTGGTTGAAAAATTCAAGGCTTTTGGGGATGACAACCCTGGCAGAGCAGTTGGTAGTGAGAGATGTAGAAACTGTTGGATTAGAAAATACACGTCCATTTGTGGTCATTAAAATCGTGTTTGCCACAAATCGTGCTCCTGTGGTCAATCTTACAACCACAGATTTTGTGCAACAGAAGATAAAGTGAATAACCAGTATGTTGTAGATGTTGAGTTTCAATTAAGCTCACGGGGTTTGTGTGACTTGGAGCCCACGGTGTATTGCATTACTTGAAATTATTCCTCCAGAAATACCATCCAACTCAGAAGTCAGTGTGCATTTTTCTTGCCTTTTCATATTGATCCAGCTCACTTCTTTTGTATCTTCACTTGCCTCAATCCCCCCAACATTTCTAGAGAAAACTTATGTGAATGTATTTCTGGGCTGTCAGTGAAAATCAGTGATGAAGCTGGCTGCAAGCCAGATACTTGGCTGCATTATGTATTTAGCTCCTTAGGAAATGCAAAAGTTCTAGCTGACCTGCACTCCTGTTCCCCCTACTTTGTGGCTGAGACTCTCTGAAGCTTCTAACTGTTCGTGTTTAGCTGTCATTTACTTTGGAAGATAAAATATTTACAGATGCTTATGAAATCTGTGTTCATTTAAAAATATTCCTGGTCAGTGTGACCAGAGCTGAAAGGACACACTGATCTTTTGATTTTAAAAAAAAAAATAAATTAATTATTTAAAAAATAAATGTATATTCCATATAGATGGGTTTTCAGTAGGATGGTAAATGTGCTCTGGTGCACATATGAGTACAAGAATTGCAAGATTTTAGCTGTCATGTACTCCTGTCTACAAGGATGGCTGACAGGAGAGAAAGAACACCACCATTAACGTGTGACACTGACTCTGCTTTTCAAATTGGGGCACTATCAGTTAGATAACTCTGGGTCAGATGCCAGGTCAGCATAACCTGGGCAAGCTGGGCATAATCTGTGGCAGGACCAAATACCATCAGCCAGCTGTGACACAAGCTAGAAAATTAAGTAATGTATGTATTGTAAATTTGTTGTAAATGACCTGGCAAAACTGTTTTAGTAGGTTAAGTAGAAACTTTGAAACAATCCAGCTAGGGGCTTATATGAGAAATTCAGTGAGATGCCAAGGTATGACTTATTTCTGTTATTCCATCTGAAGAGAAAGTATGATTGCAAAAAGGGAAGTGTTTACATAAACTGATAATAACTTGAGAATTCAGCAGAACACAGCCACGTGTTCTGCACTTTCTTCCATAAAAGTCTCACCATGTCTGGCAGAGCCCCATTCACCTTCACTATGAGGGGGATCATACTAGCACTAGTGCTCACCCTTGTAGGTAAGCTTACATATCCCTTCTTCATCTCTCCCAAAAATTCTTAAGTCCAGTGTCAACTGCTGGATCTAAACTAAACATTACTCATCTGTTTTTTCCATCTCTTTCTGCAGGTAGCCAGAAGTTTGACAGTGGTAAGTAAATTTCCTTCCACGGCCTTCTTTTGGTGGCTTTGTGGTGATTTCTGGTTATTAGAACACAGTTGCAAGTGTTGTGAAAAATGGCTATTATTCCCCACAGAGCCTGGATTCAGCAGTAAGAAGAGCTACTTGTACAGCTATGAAGGCTGGGTGTTGAATGGGCTTCAAGAGAAAAGTTTAGCCAAAGTCGGTGTGCACTTGAGCAGCAAACTAGAGATCGGTGCGCTGTCAGAGAATGCTTACCTCCTCAAGGTACCCTGTCTTCTTCCAACTATGCCATGCAACAGTGAGCTATAAATCAAAGTCATAGCTGCAAATGGCTAGCCTGTGGTTCAGGAAAGCTGTAGGAAACACAGTGGGAAGCTTAGTGCTGTAGATGTTAGAAAAGCTGAAGTTTCAGAAGTAACAAGCAATATGGCATCCAGTAACTTACTGCTGTTTGTCATAGAAATTGTTCTAAGCAGGTGTTCCTCAATAATGTGTGGGAAATAGATGTGCCAAAAATCAGGGTTTCTGTTTAAAATGGTTATTTCTAATTCAAGACAATCAAGCCTGCTCTAAACTTCAGACTTGATTCTAGTATCAACATGCATTTCCAGCCTCTGTGGGAAGCCAGGACTTGGGTATATAAAATCATTATCATGAAGACAATTAAATATAAACTTAAACACTGATAGAAACTAAAAATAAATAATGATAAGTGATGCAAGGCCAAAACCCAAAAGGCATCAAAAATCAGCACATAACAACATTCAGAGTTTGGCTAATGCAGTAAAAGCTCTATACATGTGAAGTCATGCTTTTGCTGGCATCAATAGAGATAAGACCTGACCCATCCAAAAATCAATGTTTCAGAAAAATATTTTTGTCTTTTTAACTCAGGTACGACTCAGAGCTTCTTTTTGGAGCTCTTTTGGTTGTAGCTGAGCTGTAGGATCACAAAAAAAAAAAAAAAGGGTCAATTCCAGTAATTCACAAATATGAATCAAGTATAGCAACTGGTTTAGTTAAAAAAAAAAAAATAAAGGGAGGACAAGTCAAAATTAAAATTAAAAGTACTCTAAAACTGTACTTTTTGACATTTAGAATGCTATAAACTGTTAAATGCTACATTTAATCTAAAGCAGAATATTTAAGTCAGAAAATATTGGGAGAATTTTATTTCATTTTTTTAATTACCTTTTGAATCAGCCTTTCTCCCTATAGAATTAATGCCAGTAAAATGTTTTAAATATCCCTGGGAGGTAATAGAAACATGTTATATGCTTCTCTAAGATAAAATAAAGTGCTGAACCCGCAGGGTTTGTACTGGTTTTGCAATAGTGTAAGCAAGAGACAAGAGAATAAACTGCTGTACGCATTTCTAAGCCTACAATTGGAAGAAAAGAGCATACAACTACTGAGTATGTTAATTTATTCTAATCTGTTTGTGTAGTTAGTACCACGGTAATTTTATTCACATAAGCATCTTCTCTTAATTTCCTCCCAGATCCGCTCTCCACAGTTTGAGGAGTACAATGGCATTGGGCCCAAGGACCCATTTAGTAGATCTTCTAAAAGCACACAGATAATTTCTTCATGTTTTTCCCGGCCCTTCAAGTTTGAATACAACAGTGGGCGGGTTGGAAACATTTACGGCCCAGAAGACTGCCCTGTTGTGTGTATTAACATAGTGAGAGGAATACTGAACATGATACAGATATCCATTAAAAAGTCACAGAATGTGTATGAATTACAAGAGGTTGGTATTTCCCATTCTCAAACTACTTCACTGAAAGGCTATGTTTTCTTTAGGTGCTCCTCCTACCAATTTCTAGTTATTTGCATCTACTTTCAATTGTTCATCATGAAAAGGAGAATATTTTTATTCACATAGAAGAAAATGTGCACATCTGTGATGAATGAATTGCATGTTCATGTAATTCATGATTGTTTTAAAGACGTCTCTCATCAAGACAACGCACATTTCTCTGAAGAAAACACAGCTATTAGCTATGAATGTATTTGCTATAGGGCTTCTTTGCTACAGCTACTTGATGCATATTATTTGTTTGTTGGTGATATTAGTCGATCACTTTTCATTTTAAACTCCATCCCGTCTGAGTATTATAATGCTAACAGGTTTCAAAACATAATTAGGACTGTAGAGTAGGTCCTTATGCTCATACCACTCCTTTGTAATTTTTGTTCAGTAAAACATCACCTCACACAGTTAAATCCTGATTAATCTGCCAGGCTGGAATTGGAGGTGTCTGCCATACGAGGTATGTCATCCAGGAAGACAAGAAGAACAGCCGAGTCTTGGTTACCAAAACTGTGGACCAAAACAATTGCCAGGAAAAAGTGAAGAAGAGTGTTGGAATGGCTTACGTCTATCCTTGTCCTGTTGACATGATGGTACGTGCTATGTGAAAAGATCTTCCTAGTCCCAAGCACAGCTCTTAAGTTCCCATTCACTCCTTGAGTCTCTCTCTCCTCCTCCAGAAGGGAAGGCTCATAAAAGGGACTGCAGCTTTCTCCCTCAAACTGAAGCAGTCAGACAGTGTTACTCTCATCACAGAAGTGGTGTCGCAGCAGGTGTATCAGATCTCACCATTCAGTGAACCTACTGGTGTTGCCATCACAGAAGCAAGGTAGGTGGGATATGAGCTTTCTTCACAAAGTGAGAATACTGACAGCTTCTGCTAGTCCCTTTCAGCCCCAACTGAAGTGAAGTGAGAATTGACTCCACAGTAGTTGGACAAAACTGCAAGTACTCATACCTGGTGTTTCCACACTTCTAAACATTCTGTGAACCATTCTTTATTTTAGTGAACTTAGCACTACAATTACATGGAAGAAAAGGAGAAAAGCTCTCTTGCTCACTTATAAGAAAGCAACTTTACTACTCTGTCCTGAAAATGGGCTTTTAGTGTCAGGAGGAAGATGGTGCAAATAGAAATAAGATAATAAAGGTGACAGAACACTGAGACAGGCTGCCTGGGAGGTTGTAGATATCTCACTCTCTGGAGATATTCAAGACCCACCTGGATACATTCCTGTGTGATCTGCTATAGGTCATCCTGCTCTGGCAGAGGTGTTGAACTACATGATCTTTCAAGGTCTTTTCCAGCTCCTAACCTTCTATGATTCTGTGATCATAGAATCATAGAATGGTAAGGTTGGAAGGGACCTCAAGGATCATCTAGTTCCAAACCCCTGCCATAGGCAGGGACACCTCCCACTAGTACAGGTCACTCAAGGCCTCATCCAACCTGGCCTTGAACACCTTCAGGGAGGGAGCAGCCACAACCTCCCTGGGCAACCTGTTCCAGTGTCTCACCACCCTCACTGTAAAGAATTTCCTCCTAACATCCAGTCTAAATCTCCCCTCTGCCAGATTAAACCTACTGCCCCTGGTCCTGTCATTGCAGGACCTTGGAAATAGTCCCTCCCTAGCCTTCCTGTAGGCCCCCTTCAGATACTGGAAGGCTACTATAAGGTCTCCTCGAAGCCTTCTCTTCTGCAGGCTGCAGAACCCCAACTCTTGTAGCCTGTCCTCACAGCAGAGCTGCTCCAGCCCTCTGATCATCTTTGTGGCCCTCCTCTGGACCCGCTCCAACACTTCCATATCCTTCCTGCGCTGAGGGCTCCAGAACTGCAGATGATCATTGACTACCTGTCATTAGCACTCATTCAGAAGACAGCAGTGTAGCTCCTCAGAAAAGATTTAATTTCCGATAACTCTAATACTATTTTATTCCAATTAGAAGTCTTTAATATTAGCAAAATGTAAGATTTTACTGTCATAAGAAAGATGATTAAAGAATAAAACCCATACCATCATCACAGTATCAATGAACCAGCAAATGGCCGAGGTGAATGGAGGAAGACAGATAATTCATTTCTTCCGTGACACTCGTTTCTTGGCAGACAAAAGCTCACCTTGCTTGAAGTGAAAAGTGATTGGGGAGGCACTCCAGACATTTCCGTGCAGAGCTATGGAGGCCTCCGTTACCAATTCCCATCAGAATTGCCACAGATGCCACTGCAGCTCATCAAGACGAAAAACCCCGAGCAACGGGTACAGTCTTTTTAACCCCTCAGATTGGCTTCCTAATGAAAAAAGAAAAAATAAAGTGTCATAAATGTCAGATGATTTAACTCTGAATGCCCTCTCTCTCTCATGTTTTGTAACAGATAGCAGAAACACTGCAACACATAGTCCTGAATAACCAAAAAGATTTCCATGAAGATGTTCCATACAGATTCTTGGAGCTCGTCCAGCTCTGCCGAATAACAAGCGCTGATGCTCTCGAGTCCCTCTGGAAACAGTTTTCAGATAAACCCCGCTACAAGTATGCTATTGTATTAACTTTTAAAAAGCACTCTCAGTGTGGGAGAATTGAGAGATAAAATTAAGGGGTTTTTTTGTTTGTTTTTTTTTTAAACCTGCTTGCAGACGGTGGCTGCTGAGTGCAATTTCTGCAACAGGCACAACAGAAGCACTCAAATTCATCAAGGCCAGAATTCGAAATGATGACCTTAACTACCTTCAGACTCTTCTAAGTGTTTCTTTTGCTCTCCATTTAGTGAAAGCTGATGAAGAGAGTATTCCAGTAGCAGCAGTGAGTAAATTCCACGTGAATTTTTCCTATATGAGAACAAAAAGAATGATAATTGATGATAACCCTTGACTCTAAAGTATATTAGAGACTGGATTCTCGTCTCATGTACACCAATTTTGTACAAATGCTGAACCACTAATTTCTTTTTGCACTACATGCATGAAAGGAGATGCAGTTCTGTGTCTTCATTTCACTACAGGGATACAAAAAACAGGTGCTGAGGGTAACACACATTTGAGTTTACTAGGATAAAGTCAGGTATTCTACTTTTCCATTTCCATCTCTTACTTCTGAAACAAATGGTGATTTTTGTGTCATGTTGTTTGAATAGCTCTTTTAATTGCAAACTACTCCTATAAACTGGAAAGTGCTGCAAATGAAAATACTAGTGCAAACACCAAAATTTTTGATACTATAATGAAGTATTCATTCCTACCTCAACTAAATAGTCTTCTCAAATGGGAAAAAAAAAGATAGGATGTGAAAATTCATCATAATTGAGTTACATATTTTTTGAAGGATGTTCTATTTATAGACTGATGCTTACCCATAATCTTTGTATTTTCAATGTTATGCTCATCTGAGAAAAATCAAAGTAGTCCTAGATAAACTTATATACATGCTTATTTTTATTGAAACCAATGGAGAATTAAGCTCATAAGTGAAGCTTGCAAATAAGATGTCTACAAGATGACTTAATTTGTTTCTTTATAAAGTGCTCCCTCAGATCAGCTCTGCTGATTTTCCTGCTCTGAAAACTACGTCAAGCACTACATTAAATAGCAAATTAATTTTGTTTTCTCTTTTACTTTTTTTCCCTACAGGATTTAGTGACCAGTTCACGAATTCAGAAAAGTGCCATACTTCAGCAAGTTGCCTACCTGGGATACAGCTCTGTGGTCAATAGATACTGTTCTCAGACCTCAGCTTGCCCTAAAGAAGCTCTTCAGGTGGGTAGCTTTTTCTCAGATTGTTCTGAATTGCTTAGTAGTATTCATTACATTATCTTGCTTCTTCCAAGCCGGCGAAGAAAAACGGCAATTGGGCTTGCAAGTACACATTTCATAGTTATCCTTCAGAACAAAGGTAATGAATCATTTTGCTGATGTAGATATTTGCTTCATCATTGAAAGCAGTTTTCATGTTGTATGACAAAATCTTGAGACGAGATATTATTGACTGATTTTATTAAAAGTAGTCAATTTATTGTGATAGGCTTTTTAGTGGGGAAGGGGAACATTGTGGACAACCTATAACTTAGAAAAAAAAGACTGAATTGTGCTTTGCTTTTAGCCCATCCATGACCTGGCAGACGAAGCAGTCAGCAGGGGCCGTGAAGACAAAATGAAATTAGCTCTGAAGTCTCTTGGTAATGTGGGAGAACCAACCAGCATCAAGCGCATCCTGAAGTTCCTTCCCGTATTTTCATCCAGTGCTTCTGATATCCCCATCCACATTCAGATTGATGCCATAATGGCCTTAAGAAAAACAGCCTGGAAGGACCCCAAAGCAGTAAGTATGATGTGTCAGAGATTTTTTTTTTTTTTTACTTTGTGAATTAAGAACATACATACTCTAAAGGGTATTGAATTTGATGATATCCTTTCTGTGAACTCACCATGTTTAAAAATAAAATTAAAACATTGTCTCTAAGAACACCACAACACCATTTTAAATTTCAGCTGATGTTTTCTACTAAGCCATTAGTCAGTAGAAAGGAGCAGTGTTTCATCTGTCATAATCAATTAAGTCCTGTGCCAGTTATACATGATAGAAATGTAGCCACCTAAAGGTCAGGCATATAATTCAATCTGCCTTGATAGTCAAGAGGAGAAAGACACTTTCTGTTGAGCATACCGGCAAAATGCTGATAATTGTTCTGCTTCTTTTAGACCTTTCCCTTAAGGTTGAATGAGTCACCACTGACTTTCTGCTGAAGTTGGTGTGGTCAGTGTAGGGAAGACTCCTGCTTTTCAGATGGTTTAGATGTAGGAGCTATGTGAGGCAGCACTTATTCAGACTGTCTTTGGTGAGCTGCTGAAGCTCCCATTTAAAGTGGTCTAAAATAGTGAAGCGCACTCACTGAGTCAGCGGGGTTAGTCCAAGGAATGAGTCTGTCGTATTATTTACCGTTGTTTCCCTCCAAAGTTATTCACAAATCTTTGACAGCCTATAATGCAGAGAGATATGCTGATGTGGTTATTTTTGTTTGGTTGGTTGGTTTTTTTCAAATGTGTTGTGATTGTAGTGACCCAATACATTACTACATGGACAATGATTTCAGATTCAGTGCCCACCCTTCTCCATGGAGCTGTTCTTCCACGGCCCCTTCAACTGTCTTAGTAAAAAGATGTGGAATCATGCAGTAAAAAAAATCAGGAAACCTTTCTCTGGGGACAATGACCTATTTCCCCACATTTCTTATGGGTTACACATACATCCAACCTGCAGAGAAAGTCTGAATTATTGCTGATTCCAGACACCGTTTTCTCTCCACAGGTGCAGGGATATCTGATTCAGATCCTTGCAGACCAGTCACTTCCCCCTGAAGTGCGAATGATTGCTTGTGCTGTTATCTTTGAGACAAGGCCTGCCCTTCCTTTAATAACAACGATAGCTAATGTGGCAATGAAGGACAGCAATTTGCAGGTGGCCAGTTTTGTGTATTCCCACATGAAGGCTTTGTCGAAGAGCCGTTTGCCATACATGTACAACATGTAAGTAGAGACAAGAATGAAATGGGCGATCTTCTACAAGTAATTTTTGGAACATTCCTGCTAGTGAGCGCTGAAAGCACTGACGAACTGAATGCTGGATATTTTCTGCATATTGTTACCTTTCTCTTTTTGTTCAGATCTTCAGCTTGCAATATCGCCCTGAAGCTGCTGGCCCCCAAGCTGGACAAACTGAGCTATCGGTATAGCAAGGTCATTCATATCGGTGGTTACTTTGGTGAGTAAAAAACATTTCAATGACCAGGAAATTTTCACTGCAGAAATACATTCATAAGAGACATTAAGTTATTTGGAGAAACAGAGTGTTCTGCATTTCAATTAAACTTTTGACTTAAATTTGACAGTCACATATTTAAAAGTACATAAGTGGCCATTTATTACCAATTTCACAGGACTATAGGATATTAGGAATCAGAAAGGATATCCCTAGATCATCAAGTCCAACCTCCTTGCCAGAGCAGGATCATAGAATCTACTGCAGGTCACACAGGAACCCATCCAGATGGATCTTGAAAGTCTCCAGAGAAGGAGACTTCTCTGGGGAGCCTGTTCCAGTGCTCTGTACCCTTACAAGAACGAAGTTTTTCCTCACGTTGAAGAAGAACTTTGACCTAAACTTCAAACAGTTACAATTTATGTTATGTCTTAGCACTGGCAATGGAAAAAGATATGAATATTATCTTGAATGATGAACTCAATTGTTGGAAAAGTAGTTAAAAAAATATGTCTTTTGTTTACTTCTGCCATAGATAACTATAAAGTTGGTGCTGCTGGAGATGTCTATGTTATGAATAGTCCAGGAACAATGTTCCCATCAGCAATAATTTCCAAGCTCAAGGCGTACTCTGCAGGGTCAGTGGCTGATTTGGTGGAGGTAAATATCTACTTAAATCAATAATAAAGCAAATTAAAATTGAAAGTGACCACAGAGTTTCATCTCTGTAAGTATGTTTCAGACTGCTCCTTCTCATGCTGTGTTGGTAGGCTGGTGTTCGCGTGGAAGGGCTCACAGACGTCATCGTGAAGAAAAACATCCCATTTGCTGAATATCCCACCTACAAAAAGATAAAGGAGATTGGAAAAACTGTAAGCATTTTCTGTAATACAGCATGTGGGTTAGATGAAGGGGTATTTAGTGAGGCTTCTTGTACTACTTAAGCCCTGTCTCAGAAGGCAACCTACCTACCTATCAGACATTCTGAGTATTTCTGTGAAAAAGAGGTCTGAAGTGGGACTGCAGCAGTTATCGCTCCTGTGACAGCTGCAATGCCTTCTGCAAATTGTTGCTCTGGGCCTGCCTCTTCCCCACTTCATGTGTGCCTGCAGAAGAAGCATAGGAGGAGAGAGGGAAGGTGAACATTGCAGCATGGTGTTTGTCTCATGCCTGCCAGGCTTCCTCCTCCCTCCTTTCCCCTACTTTACTTAATTAACAATATACCTTTTTCTACAAGTAAAAAGATAATTTATGGCTGTACTTTCAAATTCAGCGTAGTGGTACTAGCAGTGCTAATTGTACTAATAGCTCTGCATAAATGCGTTGCATTGGAAAACACTGGACAGGAGGCTCTTCATGGACCTCTCAGTGACGGGGAGTAAGTCTGAATTAGTGATGCTGTTTACAAAGCAGCAAAGAAGCAGAACCAGCAATGGAAGATTGCAGCTTGGTCAGTGATGGCTCTGATCACCTTGCAAAATTACCACTTGTAGAGTGTTGCATTAAGGAAGTTTGCTTGTTTCTTTATCTGTTTTCTAGCTGCTGGGATGGAAGGAATTGCCAGAAGAAACACCACTGATATCAGCCTACTTGAAACTATTTGGCCAGGAGCTGGCCTACGTCAACATCAACAAGGAAGTCCTGCATCAGATTGCAAAGGTACCAGGGATCCCTACTTTTCTTTATAAGAATTGACAGTATTTTGGGTTTCTTTCCAAGTGGTTCGAATCTCTGTTTCACTGCAGACTGTGCTAGAACCTGCTGACAGGAACACAGTGATAAAGAAAATTGTCAGCCAAATCCGCAATGGCGTTGCAGGACAATGGACACAGCCGGTGTGGCTGGGAGAGCTGCGGTACATTGTCCCTACCTGCACTGGCCTGCCACTGGAGTACGGGTCATACACAACTGCTCTGGCACGTGCAGCAGTCAGTGGTGAGTTCTGAGAGGGAGGAGGCCAAGAGGGACTGGAGAAAGAGTGGAAAATCAGAAAGTTAGAACTATTTTTTTGTAGTGGAGAGGAGAGAGTGAAGGTGTTTGGAGAGAAGTCGGACACAGATATTTTTGCCTTATCTTTGAACAGATTGAAGACAGAGATGGTGAGGTGAGAATCTGGGAAGCCAAAGAGAAAGGTCACAGCATTCAAGGCCAGAAAAAAACATTTCCTAATGCAGACAAGAGCAGAAGGGATTGGCTCCTGAGAGATGCACTCATACCTAACCAGTATTCAGTTGTGATTTAAGCAGAGAATAAAACAGAAGTCAATCAAAACAGAAGTATGAAGTAGTATTCACAGACTGCATCAAGTTGGAAGGGACCCTCAAAGGTCATCTTGTCCAACCCCCTGCAGTGATCCTCAGGAGTACCTCCCACTAGATCAGGCTGCCCAGGGCCACATCAAGTCTGATTTTGAATGTCTCCAGGGATGGGACCTCAACCACATTCCTGAGCAACCCATTCCAGTATTCTACCACTCTCATTGTAAGGAGCTTCATCCTTATGTCTAAATCTACCCTGCTCCAGTTTAAAGAAATGTTAAGAAATACAGAAAGAGAGCTTGCGAAAAGAGACAAAGAGAGCTCTGTTGTAAAAGGATAAACATGCAACTACAAATACTTATCAACAAGTTAATGGAGTGATCATGCTATTTGCAGTGCAGCAGGCTTTTAATTTAGGCAAAACTGACCCTTAATTCTGATGACACCCAATAAGGAATGGAAGTACAAGTACATGTCTTGTATATGCCCACTCCTTGCTGTTCTTGGGTTTTGGTTTGTTGCTTTGATTTAATAACATCTTTGGATCTCCATTTCTTGTTTTGTGGTTGTTTTTAACTATGTTTGATGAGTTTGTTTGTTTTGTTTTCTACATAGTATCCTTGTAGCCAAGTTGAGGAGGTATAGATTAGATGGATGGACTACAAAGTGAGGGAAAGCTGTCTAGACATCTGAACACCTTGCAAAATCACCAAGAGTAATTGGTAATTACTCCAAGAGTAGTCAACAGGTGACAATCTAATTGGTAGCTTGTTACAAGCAACATTCCTCCACTGTTAGCATTTGTTCATTGTCTCTTTTAACAACCTGAACTTTGGAGGAGGCGACACCCTCAGCAAATCCATGTGAATGATGACACTGAATTGTTGGGAGCAGTCACTGCACTGAGGGCTCAGGCTTCCAACCCAGGGACAGGCTGGAGAGTATAGCCTGCTGTAAGCGTGATGAAATTAAACAAGGGCAACACAAAGTCCTTCACCTGGAGTGGAGTAAGCCTTGGAAGTGTAAAGGCTGGCACCTTTGCAGAAAAGGGGCAGAGAGGCCTGGAGGACAAGCCAGTGTAGTGAATCAGCAGTGTGCTCTCGTGGTGATGAAGGACAACTGCATCACTGGTTGCAACAGCAAGAACTGAACGACCATGAAAATTATTTCCCCTCTCTACTAAGCACACCTGAAGCTCCATCTGGAGTACAATGTCCAACTTTGGGTTCACAATACAAAAAAGATATTCACACTTGATGTGAGGAAAGACTGGAGAACAGAGTTTTTTTTAACCTAGTTGCCCAGCCACCATTCACTGTCTTTTGGCTCCTAGCATTTCTGAAATTCTGATATTATGCAAATTAACAAACTTCCGCTTTGGGTCAGCACTTTATTTCATTACTGTAGTTGTATTTCTATTTTCATTATGTTGCATCAGAACCTTCCCCTACTGAACAACTTTTCTGTATATTTTCAGTATTTTTAAGACTGCACATGCAGCCCAGACAGCAACTGAGTCCTGGGCTGCATCAAGAGCAGTGTGGCCAGCAGAGCAAGGGAGGGGATTCTGCCCCTTTACTCTGCTCTCGTCAGACCCCACCTGGAGTACTGTGTGCAGTTCTGGAGCCGCCAGCACAGGAAGGACATGGAAGTGTCGGAGCAGGTCCAGAGGAGGGCCACAAAGATGATCAGAGGGCTGGAGCAGCTCTCCTATGAAGACAGGCTGAGAGAGTTGGGGCTCTTCAGCCTGGAGAAGAGAAGGCTTTGAGGAGACCTTATAGTAGCCTTCCAGTATCTGAAGGGGGCCTACAGGAAGGCTGGGGAGGGACTATTGACAAGGTCTTGGAATGACAGGACTAGGGGCAATGGGTTTAAACTGTCAGAGGGAAGATTTAGACTGGATGTCAGGAGGAAGCTCTTTACAGTGAGGGTGGTGAGGCACTGGAACAGGTTGCCCAGGGAGGTTGTGGCTGGTCCCTCCCTGGAGGTGTTCAGGGCCAGCTTGGACTATGCCTGTACTAGTGGGAGGTGTCCCTGCCTATGGCAAGGGGTTGGAACTAGATGATCTTTGAGGTCCCTTCCAACCTTACCATTTATGAGTCATAGAAGGATGTCATGTACCCCAAAGCCTGTCTTATTTTCCAGGCGTAACAAAAATATTACCCCTTCCTGGAAAATGTATCTTGTTTCAATTCAAATCCTTTCTTTTACTATGTTTAAATATCATTCTGTCATTTGCAGTCGATGGAAAGATAACTCCCTCTTTAACTGGAGATTTTAAAGCTTCCCAGCTGCTTGAATCCACTGTGCAGATCCGACCTGACATAAAAGCAAGGTATGACAGGTTCTTAAGGCTTTATATGTATGATGGAGGCTTTTTAATGAAAAGGCAGACCCAGGTGTTGAAAAAGAGCACCTTGTTCACATCTGACCACTTCACTCTGTTTCAGCTTATACATACAGACAGTCGCGACAATGGGTATCAACACAGAGTACTTTCAACATGCTGTTGAAATTCAAGGCAAGGCTTTGATAAAAGTGCCAACGAAATTTGATGCCAAGATAGACATCAAACTGAAAAACATTAAGATTGAAACAAGTCCATGCCGTGAGGAAATCGAAATAGTGGTTGGAAGGTACAGAAACATTATGTCAGAACACTTGCTGAAACCTTGTAAAATTCATTATTCACTGACCTCCTTTACAGAGTTTTTTAGCTAGACAGTGACCTTTCAGTGTGTAACAGAATCTCTGGGAAAAAGAGCAAGGAAGAGAAGTAGGGGAGTTAAAAGTCAAAATATACCTAAATAATTTAGAAGTTTAATTTTTATTTTAGTTCACCTATTATTTTGTGGTTTTCATTTTTGTTGGTTTATTATTTTATTGTCTTTGAGTTTAAAAACAAACATTAAAGCCCCTAATACCTTTCATGGTTTGGAAGCTTGCACAAATGTATCCAGATTTTGAAAAGTTCCTGTTATATAAGAAGCTCATATTTCTTGTGAGCTCTTACTTGAAATGATTCACCTGCTTTTGTGCTTATCTTAACAGTCACAAGGCTTTTGCTGTGTCAAGAAACATCGCGGAGCTAGGTGTTGAAAAAAAGACCTCAATTCTTCCAGGAGATGTTTCATCAAATATTGTTGAAGAACCTTTCAAACCAGCAGAGAAAGCTTCTGTTGAAGGTTTCCCAACGGTAACCTACTCCTTTTTGAATAGATAGTAATATTTGCCCTCTATGTGATGCACATCTGCAGTTTTACTCTTGCCTACGGTAAACTGCCAAGTGGTATTCACATACTTATCTTCAATGCAGCAAGGACCTGACAGCACGCCAAAGAAACAAGTCTATAGCTCTCAAGAGAACTTTCGCCGTGGTACAGGAAGAAAAAGTCATAAACAAGACATTTGTGTCAAACTACAGCATCTTCGTTGTCAGATCTGCTTTTCCAGAAAGTCACAAGATGCCAGTTTCTTGAAAAATACATATTTGCACAGATTAATTGGAGAACATGAAGCTAAAATAGCCCTGATGCCAGGTATAATATTCAGCATGAGCCTTGTTGTCTTAAGTTTACTGGTGCTATTTGAAGCAGTATAACCTTCTAACATGTGCAACTGATATGTAGTTCAAACAGATGCTGATATTGACAAAATTCAGTTGGAGATTCAGGCAGGATCCAGAGCAGCTTCCAAAGTGATTGATGTGGTAAAATCAGAGACCAAGGAAGCAGATGAGTCATCTCCGTATGAGGATGTTCAAGATAAACTGAAGAAGATTCTAGGCATTGAAAATGTGTTCAAGGTAAGAGACTTGGAGCATGGGAGAAGGGAATATTTTCCTATAAATGAAACAAAGAATTTGAACTTCAGTGTGGAAAACTGGCACAGGAAAACAAGGATGGGGCTAGTTTCAAAGATGCCCATGCCAGACCTGTCAGGCAGCATCACATTTGGACAGACCGATTCTAAGAAGTGCATCCAACCAGGGCTGGTCCACTGTGCTGGACTAGATTTCAGGTAGACAGAGTGGACCTAAGGGAGTTTTGCAGCTTCTGCAGCAAGTGAGACAGGGAAGTTTGAAAGGCTGATGTGAGCAGCTTGCCTGACACTCAGAGAAGTCTAACTTTGTAAATACAGAAGTGGATATACTCCTCTCTTGCACTTCTCTTTGAACTGGTTTTGCAGGTTGCAAATAAAACACAACACCAGAAGAAGAAACCTTCTAAGAAAAGAAGCACTATGCTAGCAAAGCTTGGGACGGACCCTAATGCAAAAAAACCCTCCAGCTCATCTGGCTCCTCAGCTGTCTCTTCTTTGTCATCATCTGCTGCTTCTCCTGAACGTATAAAGGCTGTGGATGAAGAAGAGAATGATCAAGTAAAGAAAGCAAGAAATAAAGATTCGAGCAGCAAGAGCAGTAGCAGTAGTGGCAGAAGTAGCAAGAGCAGCAGCAGCAAGAGCAGTAGCAGCAGCAGCAGCAAGAGCAGTAGTAGTAGCAGTAGCAGCAGCAGCAGCAAGAGTAGTAGTAGTAGCAGCAGCAGCAGCAAGAGTAGTAGTAGCAGTAGCAGTAGCAGCAGCAGCAAGTCAAGCCACCATAGCCATGGTCATCACTCAAGGTATCTGAATGACAGCAGCAGCAAGTCATCCAATCACCATAGCCATGGACATCACTCGGAAAGCAGCAGCAGCAGCAGCAGCAGCAGCCGCCACGATTCCAAAGCATGGGTAACTCAGTAAACTAACTGCTGCTAATGTTTGTGAATCACATTTCTGATGGCAGCTGGCTTTGCATCATAAATTAGGAAATTATAAAACACAGAATTGCAAAATTTATTCTGCAAACACACCTGTGTTTGTTGACTCACATTTATACTTCAAAGCATCTCTAAAGTTTCCACAAGTTGATTGAAACTTTGTTTATAGACAGGAAACCATTTTTGGTCAATTGACTACTTTCTGTCAACAGACTCTGCATGTTTATTGATTTTGTGGTAATGCCTTACAAATATTAATGCCTAATATAAAATTCAAATCTTGCATTGTATGCTCGCCACTAAGCATACAGAACTATGAATGAATCATAATTACTAAAATTCTTCCTTAATTCCCAGTGCTCAGATTTCAATGTAATTGCTGTATTTCTTTTCTTCTGAGAATTTTAATCTTCTTCTTTTTATTTTCAAAGGATGTTAATGAGATTTATCAGTATCGCTTTAGATCAGCACACAGACTAGAGGTAAGTTTTCTTTCCACAGTAAATTAAGTATAAAATCAGTCATGAGTCAAATGGAAACCTTTAAAGGCAACTTGTTGTCTTTACTGAGGAAAGTTACAGTACAGATAGCATTTAGAACACCAAATCAACTGTGGTGGGTCTTCTGAGATGTATAAAGACTGAGAGCTATGTTCTCCTTTGTGCTGTGCACATGATGCTATTTGTTGTTCTGCAGAGTAGATGCAAAGGTCTGTCAGAGCAGTACAAGGTACTGAGGGGACACAATTTTTTCACACAGGGAATTCTCATATAGACATCTTTCTTCTGAGGGTTCATATATGTTTGGGTAAAAACAGGTTTTACAGAGCTAGACCACATTTTGCAGGTCACTGAATTGCTCAGGTTTGGAACATGAATTTACCAACACCAAATGCCATGAGAAAGAGTGTTCTTCAGCACTGCTTTGAGCAGTTGCCATCTTGAGCATGATGTGCTTTCTTCTTGCAGTTCCCTAAAAGGAAAATCCCAGATGACAGCCTGAGAAGCACATACTCCTCTACAAGATCCAGTCAAGCCTCATCTCGAGATGATTTCCAGGTTAGTTACATCATTTCTAGGGATTTTTGGCAGCTTGGAAGAATGGCAGAATACCCACACACTCAGAGTAGTTGTACAGCTAGGGAAATGGGAAGCCAGAAATACCAACCTCTCAAGTCTTAGATACCAATCAAGAGTGAGACATGCGCCACAGCTCTCACACACACTTTCCTCTGCAGTGGGTTGCGGATCCTTCTTACTTAAACCACTACCTGTCTCAGAACTCATAGCTGAAGTGTGAGGTGATAAGCCAACAAACCAACCAGACAGATAAATAGGAGGACACTAGTTGAGGGATGATGTTTTTGTGAGAATGTGATGACTACAACTGACAGGTGATGTTGTTAGTCAGACTGCAACCCTTCCTTTCATTCACAAGCATGGGTATTAACGATGCAGCTCAAATCATGTAACTCATTACTGTATCCCAGTGGTATGAATATTTCCATGGTATCAGCTGTAGCTCAGGAAATGGCACAAATTTTGGCTCATATAAAATACAGTGATAAAAAGCATCTCTGCATGCAGAGACACAAGCACATTAAAAACTGCTTACGGGGGGAGTGGGGGGGTGGTACATATGCCTATGTATGAGATGCACATCCTGGTATGTATTTGCAGTTTATATGCTTATTTTTCATTTCTGCATCTAGATCTTGCATCTAAAAATATTCCATGGTAACTCTTATTATATTATTTTCCTATTTTCTCCCCCTTCTTCTTAGCCTAAGTTTTTAGGAGATGTTAAAGCACCAGTACTAGCTGCTTTCCTTCACGGCATTCGTAATGATAAGAAAATAGGAGGCCTCCAGCTTGTGGTATATGCTGATACTGACTCCATTAAGCCCAGGGTGCAGGTATTTGTATCAAACCTCACAGATTCAAGCAAGTGGAAGCTCTGTGCAGATGCTTCAGTCCTGAATGCTCACAAGGCAGCGGTAAGGCTCCGAGACAGTTACACGCAGCTGTATCCATCAGAGGAAAGCCACGCTCCACGCATTTAAACGTGGATTGTTTCTCTTTCCTCTACAGGCTTACCTGAAATGGGGACGCAATTGCAAGAGCTACCATATTTCAACTGAGCTGGTCACTGGGAGGTTTGCTGACCACCCTGCTGTACAAGTGAAAGTGAAGTGGTCTAAAGTTCCATCAAGTGTCAAATCCATAGCAGAATGGTGAGATTTTAGTCTTTAGAGACAGACACTCTTCTGTGATACTGGTCAACTGGGAAAAATCAGCATCCACTCATGAGGTTCTAGAGGTTAAAGCACCAGATATTGTACTACTCTCTGATTTGTTCCAGTACTGCATTCAGACATAAAATCTGAGTGGGAGATCATAATCCTACTGCAATGTAGAGTAATTCTTTATTCTCTACATAATTATTGAAAGCTGAGGAACAGATCCTTCCTTTCACAGAACACTCAATCCATAAAGCAGAGAGTGGTCACAGGGACCTAACCAGTGATCCTGAAGGCTCTGTACGCTCCATACAGACAGATGAGAGGCAGCCTGGTTGGGATGTGTGCTTCTTTTTTGCCTCTCTGTTTCACCAGTTCTTTCTGATTTGAATTTTCAAAGGTTTTACAAGTTTGTCCCTGGGGCTGCGTTTATGCTGGGGTTCTCTGAAAAAACAGTCAAGAATCCTTCTCAACAAGCCAAGGCGATTGTGGCTCTAACTTCTCCAAGGACATGTGATGTCGTTATCAAGCTTCCTGATGTAAGCTTAAGTCTGAGTGAAAATGATGAAAACAACTTTTATTTATTTTCAACTTTTTTATATTCCATCCAAGAATATTCATAGAGTGGTTTAGTGGTTTTGTTCGTGGAAAAATAGATTTCCATGGGCACTCATAATGACATGCATTTCCATCTGTAGTAGCTCCATAAGTGTTCACTCAGCCACCTTTGAAGGGGAATGATTCATTCTCTCCCAGTTATATCTGAATGATGACCCACATGATACTAGAAAGTTATAAGCAGAAGCAAAAAGCTCACAGACTGAGTCAGATGATCTTTGACAGCCATAGTGGAAGAAAATCCACATAAAGTCTTTGTCAGTCATACTGGAAGAAAGTAATATCAAACTGCAAATAGGAGAAAAAGCTGATCTCAGCTGTTTGCTGTGAATACTTGGTACAAACATATTTTGAATGTGTTTTTTAATTCCTTTTTCAGATGATCATCTATGAAAAAGCCTTGAGGCTTCCCCTGTCACTCCCCATAGGTCCAAAGATACCAGCTTCAGAGCTTCAGCCTCCCATCTGGAATGTCTTTGCTGAAGCCCCCTCTGCAGTGCTCGAGAATTTGAAAGGTCAGGGTCTAATCAAGTTCAGAAGGATGACATCTTCTGTCTCCTTAGTAACTTTGGTACCTCCTGAATTTTTCTGGGATATCTGTCTCCAGTTAATTAAGAAATGTGCTGTAATATGAGGGTTGTTCAACTGGGAGAGAATCTTGTGCACAGAGAAATCATTGATGTTTCAGGGATCAGGATACAATTTCTGAATTGATAACACTTGAACCTTCTGGCAATTACTTTTTGCTTGATAGAGGAGTATATTTCCCATGCCACTTTTAGAATTTATGGGTGCTTAGTAGCCAAAAGTGTTTGTAATCCATATAAAAATATCACATAGTGGGGGGGAAAAAAAGAAACAAACAACAACAACAACAAAAAACAACAGGGGGGAAAAAAAAGAAGAAAAAAGCTAAAAATAAGGTATGCTACTTAATCACTTTCTTTTAAGGAAAAGCAAACGTTCACTGGCATTTTATATATCCAGCTCGCTGCTCAGTTTCCCATAACACCATCACAACCTTCAATGAAGTTCAGTTTAACTACACGATGCCGGCAAACTGCTATCACATCTTGGCAGAGGACTGCAGCTCTGACCTCAAGTTCGTGGTGATGATGAGGAGAGCTGACGACACTGTGAACCTGAAAGCAATCAACATCAAGCTTGGCATTCAGTAAGTAACTTCTGCCACATTCTGGGAACACGAGGGACTGCATTGTCCATATTTAACAGGAAAGGAGCTTAGATCTGGGCTTTACTGCAGCGGCTGGCAGCCCAAGGCATTTCAGCATTCTCCTTGTTTACTTTCCATGCATATTGAATGTGATGCCGATGGTGTTACCTTGCATTTAAGGTGGCAAGAGTACCGCTGATGTAATTTAAGTAGTTGAAATGAGTTTATGCTATGACCAGTGATAATTAGTGAGCAGGAAAACGCCTTTGTCACCATATGCATGTGAACGTGATACAGAGCGTGAACACTTTTCTCCTTAACAGTGAAATTGATATGCAGCCTGAGAAGGGACAGGTGAAACTGCGGGTGAACGGGGTTGAGAGCCCTAAAACAAATGTCACATACACATCTGATGGTAAGTGGCACAGCATCTGCTGTTTTTTCAAGTACATCTTAGGAGAAAGAACCTCCTTGATAGATTTCTGGTCTTTTTTTTTTTTTTCCTATAAGTTTGCATTCAACAAAGTATTTCTAATGTTAGTTGTAAGGTTGATATTTAAGAACATGCATTTTACTCACTTGCATGGGAACATTTAGAAAGACTGATTAAAGTATGAAGAGCCTTGAAATGGCCAAATGAGGCAAGCTATAACTAAGATGAAGATCTTCCTTTTCATAGGTTACTGCAGCTCCCACTAGAGTTCCAAATTTGTGTAGTGGTTTGGTTACACTATAAAATCTTACTTGATGAAAGCCTTTTAAAGTAGAGCTTTTCTAAAACCCACCACACTCCTATGTCAACGTAATTTTGGCTAACGTTCTGCAATCTGCTAGGAACAAATATGGAGAAGAGGTGAAATGGCTTGCTTGCCTCTCTTTTTTTTTCTTGTGAGAAGCATAGCAGGAGCTTGTTTCACATTCTACTGTGCAGTCAGGAGCTACGGGAAATGCAGGTATTTCCTGGCTGTAGAGCTGTACTATACAAATCAGGTTAAGTCTTGCTGAAATTGGGTTAGCATCTACCAGTGCTGAGCTCTGTCCTATTTGTCACATACTTGGGAATTGACAGTTGTGCTAGAAATAGCTCCAGTTGCAGTCAAGATGTTCTTTAGATTTCCTTACTCCAGTACAGTGTACTCAGGGTGTTGCATACTTGCACAACTATATAGACATTATAGACATTTTTGTATTTATTTCTACAAATCATTACAAATATGTTACTCACTCAAAGAAAAAATAATAAATATGAGATAATTGTTTCCAAACTTTTTGCAGACACCTGTTTGTATACACATTTCTACATTATTTTACTGAATATTTTTTTCTTGAATAAAACAATTGAGGCATTTCAAGGAAAAGAACATTCTAGAAATATGACAGTTGCTTTTTTCTCTCTTAAAGAAGCCAGGCTTTTGGTTTTGGTTCTGCTTTATTGTATTTTCCTTTCTTCTAGGTGCTTCTCTGTGGATCTACAGTGAAACGCAAGGGCTTGCACTTATTGCCCCAGCCTATGGCATTGACAAATTGTACTTTGATGGGGACACATTCAAGGTTTTGTTCTTCATAAGCTTGGGTGTTGAGAAAATTCCATAGTAGTCTCTTAAATCTTTATGTCCTAGTGCAAGAGTATAGAATGGCATAGCTAAATGTCTGTGGGGCCCAAAAAATTCTGAAAGGGAAGTTGATACTACAAGATTGCATATTCCTGCTCTTTATTTCAGAGTGGGAGAAGTGAGAATCTTTCACCAACCAAAGTATGTTATTCCTGCAGTACAAGAGTGTTTTGGTAAACAGACCTGTGAGTGTAATATTATGTGAAATAGGAATGTAAGAAATCAATAAATCATGCTGTATCTACCACCTATACCATGAAAATATTCAACACAAAAAAGCTTCAGCATATTAATAGCCTAGACTATTAATAAGTTAACATACTAGACTGGCATAGATGGTTTTAAAGGCTGTAACAGTTAAAGATGCTGAAGCAATGTGGAGTTTGGTATCAGACCCTTTTGAATTCTTACTAAAGAGATTTTAAATATTTTTACACTAACTTATAGTGGAAAGGACCTGCATAGCAAAAATCTACTCCACAGATACTAATTTTCTTAATTTGAAATGATTTTGATTTTATTTTTTTTTCCTCAAAGATTCAAGTTGCTTTATGGATGGCAGGAAAAATGTGTGGGATATGTGGAAAATATGATGCAGAATATGAACAGGAATATCGGATGCCCAATGGATATCTAGCCAAAGATGCAGTGAGCTTTGGGCATTCTTGGATTTTGGAAGAAAAACCTTGTACAGGAGGTATGCAAGCTCTTATAAATCACATATAATATTATTGCTGTTGTTCAGAAAATGAAGGCTCTGTTTAGAAAATTTAAAATCCGTAAACACTTTTTACAATAAGCATTTAAAAAAAAAATCATTAAGTTCCACCTTAAGTATTTGTTTCATTTTCGAAGTCTTTTAGAAGATCAGAAGAAAATGCAAGATGATAAATGCACATTGAATGCACAACACATTTTCCAGACATCAGTTTCCAACATTTGACCCACCAAAAATCAGATGTGGATTAATAATTATTACCATGACTGACCATCTGATTTTTGAACCAGTGCAACCTGTCAAGCAAAGCATTCAAGCGCACTAATAGTTTCAGGGACTTAATTACATGCTTGAAAGGAAAAAGCTGACTTTAAAGTCTTTCAAGTAGATTAGCATCTTATGGTGTGCTCTGAACTGAGGTTAGTATGCAACAGCATAGCCTAGTGCTGAGGAGAACAGGCATGTTGCTTTTGTAAAGCTTGTCCTGGTGGAAAGGGCACCCTTAGTCTCTGGCTTCTACATGTTTAGCTGTGCATTTACTGTTATTCTCCTATATCTTTGTCAAGAATACTGGACGTTAAACTTGCTTTAGATGGATAGGGAGTCCACATGAATGTACACAACAATGTTCCCATAGTCAGTTAGTGACCTTATGTTGCGTTTCATTTAAAGTATGGTTGAACGTATGAAATCCTAGGAGAATAAAGCTGCTTATATTCAGGAATAAATTGTAACACATTTAGCTTCTCAACACACTTCTAACTGCTTCACTGAAATTAGATCAGTACTATTGGCTTGGCACCAATGACTTTTGGTCTCTCTCTACAACTATTTTGTGTCTGAATGACAGTGGTAGTAGTGTAATTCTTTAGTGGTTATTTTTATTTGGTCAGAAAGCCCCCTTTATTTGCCCTTTATTTTCACTGCTGAGTATTCAGTGCACTTGAATGTGGTTTTGCAGCTAGTAAGCCAGTTTGCTTTCAAAAATGCTTATTAGAAAGTACGTCAGATTATGTTTCCACAGGCCAGTTACATGTGAAAGTAACTTTTCATAGCTCCGTATCTAATTAGCTGATTTGAAAAACTTATCAGTCAGTGGTGCAACTTCAGTTATGGTCAAAATATAGTCTTCATAGAGGAAGGTTGTTTGCAAATTGTCAGCCTTGGCAGATGGATGCTTCTGGGGAGATGTTTTTGTGTAAGCACATAAACTATCAGCGATGATTGCGTTACAGACTGCAAACTGCGGCACTCATTCGTGAAGCTTGAGAAGACAGTTCAGATTGTGGGTGTAGAGTCCAAGTGCTACTCTACAGAGGCTGTGTTGCGCTGCGTGAAAGGATGCTCTGCCACCAAGACTACTCCAGTCACTGTTGGTTTCCACTGTCTCCCAGCTGGTAAGTCAATATAAATCCCACTGAATAGGAACTGCACAAAAACCTCAATAGATTGTGCTTTGACTTAGTTATCCCACTTGAAACATATGACCTATCTACGATATCCACAGGTAGAGGGGACTTTCTGTGGTACTGAGTGAAGGGTTTTTTTTGGGAAGGTTTTGGGGTTTTTAATATGTAACACTTTCTTTAGCGAAAGAGACAGCTCTCTGTTGTAATTTCACTCTGTTTTTCACTATGCTGTGGGATCTAAAATCTAAACTGAACTTCTTCGAGCTAACACAATAAGGGCAGGATAGCAGTACAGTCACACTGTCATTCATCTGAAAGTCTAAGTGTTGCAGCCTGTGAGGATTCACCTGCATCTTACCATGTGGGGGTACCAACAGGGATAATCACCTTGTATATTTTAATATACCAATGCCTTTGGGCATGACCCTATTTCACTGAGCTGATTTAAGCAACAGAAGGGCAGGTGTACACAGGACTCCCACACATGGGTGCAGAGACACAGAAGAATGTCTTTTTTAAAGGTATTTTGTAGATTATTAGGGATTAGATCAAGTAGACACAGGTTATATGGATGAGAGGTTCATGTCTGTTTTCCAAGTTTGTTGATCATAATATCCTGTCCTAAATGTACTATTAATGAAATTCTACATGGAAGCAGTAGTTTTCAAGGTAGAATTAACTTATAAATTAAGTGGGTTTCCTGGAACATCTCTGTGTGACTTAGACAAATACAAATATATGAGGAAAAGCTAAGCCTGCTGTAATTAATGGCTAGTAAATGGTAATGACATGATAAATACTGTACCTTGCAAAACTGCTTCTGAATATGCTGTTTGCTTCTTGCTTTGTGTTGCCCATCAGATTCTGCTACCAGCCTGACGGACAAACAGACGAAGTTCGACCAGAAGTCAGAGGATTTGCAGGCCACTGTTGATGCACACATAGCATGTTCTTGTGAGAATGAAGACTGCAGTGCTTGAAGCTGTACACTGCAGCACAGCAAAAAACAGAAACACTTTCATGTTTTTATTGTGTGGTGCAAGAAAACCCATCTTCAGGAATAATAGACATACTGTGTGGAATCTTCCTAAGTAATTTAAAGTATTGAACTTTATTTGTGTAAAAACTGTTATGATTGCCCAGAAATACCTGATTTCGTAATAAATCCATGCATGGGAAAAAATACTGAAGGCTTCCTTATTTCACTGGTTATGGGAAGAGGAGGTCTGTGTTTCTTCCATAGACTCCTTGAGTCCATGATCACCATCTGTCCACTGGGTGTGTGTCTGTCAGGCCCCCTCAGGGATATGGATTGGTTAATTGTGGTACCAGGCTCCTATTTGTTTCCCCCAGTGCTTCCCTCCCTGGTATTGCTATCTTATGCACGCAGAGCAGGAACTGACCACCTCTGTACAATGCAGTGAGCTTTGCAGCAGTAACTCAGCTATGGTGCTCTGCAGCAACTACATGACGTGTCAGTGCTGCACATCATGTAGGGAACAGTAAGATCAGAGAATAAGCCTGAATCTCATGTCACTGGATAAGGCTGCTCTGAGGGAGTCATGTTTTGTGCCTGATGCAGCACATGAAGAAACTAGCTTGGATCAGGGGTCTTTGAAGAGGACATGGTGGAGTTACCACCTGTCAAAGAATCTGAAGCAGAGACATAATTTTGCACTTCAAGTGAGGTGACTCAGCCTCCACACCCAGGACGAGCCCTTGTCGTGGCACTATCACCAGGCAGGCTCTGTCTCCTGTCCACCTACTTCAGATCTGCTGTGACTGCTGGAGCTCAAAGGGTTTCAGTGAATTGAAAGATGTTTTCTCCTTTCCTCTAAGACTGTGCTTGTAGGTCAAGCATATACACCGGGTGAATTAACTGTTGAAAGTATTGCTTTAGAATATGGCATAGACAAAACTATGGATGGCAATGAAATTGCTGTCAGCCTAAGTCATCAGGGGTTTTGCACAGTTTTCAATAGATGGAGTATTGTACTTTCTTATCTGTGTTCTCACAATAAATGCGCACACATCCAGACATTTTCATTAGGCTAAACACACATTCACTTTTTATTACAAAGTTTGTTAACAAACTTCATTACAAAAACTGCAAAGCAGAATACGATCCTACAAAACTGTTAAAAATCTTGGTTAAATTAGTTAGAAGCAAGTTATCTGGGTCTATAAATCAGTAGAAACCACTGAGAAAAAAAAATTCATGAAAATCATGCAGGGTGGAGAGGTAACCACTGGCTAGTTTTTGAAAACACTTGAGAACATTCTGTAAAAGTGTTGTTGTTTTGCTTTCTCGAGCAGCTTTAGTACCTTCAGTGGATGTGTGGATGCAAGTTTTATTGTTTGGATGTAAGATTTGTAATCTGGAAGGTTAATGTCCTTAATACCGAGAGAAATATGTTTGAAAGACAGGCGTAAATACCATGACAGCATTTAAACGGTGTATAACTTTACCTTGCACTGCAAAGGGGTGTGGAGCTGGGAGCAGGCAGTGTTTGTGTACTGCCTGGCAGCAGGAGTAAAGCAGTGAGCTGCTGGGTTTGCTGCTTGTCTGGAAGTCACACGGAGCAATGATTGGAAGCTCAGCCTTTCCAGGTAATCTCTGAGGCCAAATCCAGCAGAAGCCAAGGCTTTGCATGACCCTGAAGCTGGGATCTGTGGCAGGCATCTGGTATGCCAGCTACAGGGCCCCTCTCTGTCCAGGCTGCAATGGCCAGAGCAGAGTTTTGAGGAGATGCGCAAATATCAGCCATCGCGTGCAGTGCAAATGGTGTGGTGAGTGCAGCTGTAACACTCTGGCAGGAGACACTTAGATGAGTGTCACCCAGCCACCATGGTATCCAAAGTACTTGTGGAGAGATGTAAGCTGTGGGTGTACACTTTGCAGAGGGCTGCAGGGAAGCCTCTGCCCATCTCCACCACTGTCACTGTGGACAGGGCTGAGCACAACGCAAAGGAAATGCTGTCCAGAGCAGGTCACGGACACAGCAGAGTCATTTGTCACCCTTATAATTTTCATGGGCTTCTTTTTTTTTTCCCCCCATCTTAATTCAGATTATATCCTTTGGAGAAACATGAAGCTTGAAAGGACTGTGAACGTAGGAGGGACAGCCTGGGAGATGAAATCATTCTTGACATACTGGAGAAATGTTCAAGAAAATAAGTGGGTTCAGTTCTATTAAGAAACCAAAAATGCCAAAGCCCTCACTGAAAACTTTTGCCTACACTTGGAGTAGAAGCTCAGATGATCCTGTGGTATGCCAGCAGCATGGTAGAGGTCTGGGGATGCAGCATTTGCTGTCAAAAGAAGGGGTGGGATGGGGACAAGGTGATGCAAGCCCCAGGCTGTGGCTTGTGGGGATATCCTGCCTGTGTAGTCAGGCAGATCTCATACAGCCCCCAGGGAGGACAGTTATTGTGAGGATTGTCACACTTTGTGGTGTCATTATTGCAGTCACCAGTCACTTCTAGTGATATGGTGTTACTCTACACTAGACACTAGATAGAACAGCTGTTGCTTTTAATCTGCCATCACAGCAACACTCTTGTGCTTGCAATGCCCAGAGTCTCAACTGCCTTCAACTGTGCAGCTGCATACAGTTATGCCATAATATATTAAGCTGTTGAGCCTCAATCACCAGTCACCAGTAGCTGTATACCCAAATCCTTCAGCTACATTTATTATTTACCAAATCTCCAAAGACATGACACAACTCACTAGTGAATGGCTTTTCTATCATGTGCCATCAGTTTTATAAGGGAAGAAGCTAAAACAATCACTACCAGCACATGATGCTGGTAAAACTGTGATGAAACACTTGCCATGTTTCAAAATTTACTTCTTCTTTCTTTTTTTTTTTTTTTTTT